>JAPYZN010000200.1:0-58126 GCA_030522865.1 Psyttalia lounsburyi
GACTCATGTGATTATAATCCTCGCCTTCGGCTCGGATTATAAAGCCACATTCGTCAGATAATACTTTCATCGCCTGGTGACATAATGTACTATTTTCTCTCAATGTAACTCATGAGACAGAAATGTGAGTCTAGTCGCCCATCGCCAAGTGGGAAAATAATGGAATTCCGCGGGAGAAAAACATTGGCATGTGAATTAAAAAGAAAATACGTGGCGATTAATGAAAGGTGAGTTTGATGGCACACATACACACATAGCGAATGAAAGTTAACGCTGAGCACGACAAAAGAGATAATCGTATCTTTTTCAATGTCCCCCCGTGTATAAGTTTTAGTATATCATCAGCTCTACTCATTACCTTTTTATTCACAGTGTGGTCACACACTTTTGCAGTGTGTAAATGTCAGCAAAGAAAAATGTCAATGTTATTGAGGGAAATAAATTTTTTTTATCCCATATCTAATTTAATTTCCGCTTATTCCTGTTGTCATTTGTCGTCGCTATTGAGCAATTGAACTGATACCAGGTTAGAATATTTATATTGTTAAAGTAATAATTTTTAAATAACAATTTCGGGGACGGTAATTGACATTTTTCCCAATTTATTTATTCACTTATTTTATCAATTTTATCTCGATTTATTTATTTTTGTTTTTTGCATTTTAATTCTCGCGGTACTCAAAGTCAGTAGAAACCAATCACTCTTATCAATGGAACCATAAATCGAGCGTCAAAATGTCTGTGAAATCCGTGCGATTGAATTCATATGGTCTAGCCGACGCAAATTCACCGGGAGTACAGAAATTTCAATTAACTTGAACAATGAACAGGCGTAACTCGATAGTATTCTCGCAGGAGTTGAGTGAGAGTAATTGAACTATACAGTTGTATTACCCTGTAGGCTTGATCACTGGAGATTCAAGGTGCTTCAAACTTTGAGAAAGATTCCGTGTGATTTGCATTTAAATTTCCTAACGACTTTGATTACTTAAATAGAAATAATTTCAAGTTTCACGCGTAAAAAACAACGTTGAATAAATTGTTACAGCGATTTCGGTGGACAATTCTATTCGATTTCTATGGAAATTTCTGTACAATTTCCAGGACCAGAATTTGCAAACTTTTTTTTTGTTTTCGATGCTCTTGATGAGCGCACATGACAAATAGAATGAGAAAACAAATTGCGTTTAGCGCAATAAACTATTGATGGGTACACGAAGAATTGAATATTCAAAAATTCGGGTTTCGGGATTTTTTGGGGGCTCGATCAATCTCTGAATGCAATTCCGACATGCTTTACTGGCGCTCGTTGGAGCAAAAATTAATCGATTTTTTTATTGCAGAGGACAAGCCATTTGTTATTTTATACGATCGTATTTATTATCCCCTTATTTAAATGAACTAAAAAACTGCCCGCGCTAGAGGAAAATTTTCCCTTGAGGCGAAACAAGGGAGAGTAGAATTTCCTTTCGGATATTTAATACTCACAGATAATAAAAAAATTCTTGGATAAAATTGTCGTTATGATATATTCGCGATCTCGCCATGTAAGAATTAAATATTTTTCAATGTTTTTCACTCCTTAATTTCACCAATTTTACGTTGTTATTAAATTTCATTCTGATGAGAATAAATAAATAAATTGGAATTATATTTTTTTCCACTTACCTTGTAAATGTTATGGACAATTTAATTTGCGTCCAATAGAATTCGACTTGTAAAATAACAATATACGCATTTTTCACTAATTACACTTGTCACAGAAACAATATTTAGATATTATTTTCATGAGAATAAACAAGTCACATTTGGAATGTTCACAAAAGATTAATTGTTAAAATATAATGTTGTCAATTTTTTTTGACAACCAGAATCAATCGTTGTTTGTAGTCCTTACTTTAAATTTATTTTAAACAGAATAAATTCGTTTTTTCATTACCGAGGAGCGATACGAAAGCCCCGGCGAGTGGTGCGCGACTGCTGTCCGCTGCTGGTGCGTTGTTTGCAGAGGTCTTTCATTCATACAAATATATGTAGTGAAGCCCTAGTCTGGTGCGCCTGATCCTGGACGTTTTAGCATTTGAATGGAACCCTTGGAATGGCGATTTTTCTCGGTGACATCCACCGACAGAACAAGCCACGATTGAGGGTGAAAATAAGCCCCGTGACAATCATTGAGAAATTAATTAATTATTTTTTATTATGCAGGAAAGAGATTTTTGGGGATCTGGGGGAGTTTGAGGGAGACCTAAAACATCCTCAAGCATTCAATGGACTCACCCTTGGTCAGCTGTCTCTCGTAGCTTTCGAAAAATCCTCAAAAATTGACCCTTGGCCGGGAAAAAAGACCTCGAGGCCTTATTTTCGCTCTAGCGGCCCAGAAAGTGCCGCCAATTGACTTCTGACGGCTCAAAGAATTCCTAAGAGGAACCCAAATTTCCTCAGGAGTTTTTCCACCCTTGGTCCGCCGTCTCCTTCAGTTTTGGAGAAATCTAGAAAAAAGCGTCCGTGAATGCACAGATCAATTTTTAATGAAAAATTTAATTGTTTAAATCGCTTTTGCACCCAAACTATGAGTGGCAGAAAAAAAATACAGAACATAAATTATTTAGAGTACAATCAAACAACAATTTACCGTGTACAAATAGCATTGCAGAGAATTTGTTCGTTTCTTTTCTAGCCAAAGCCAACTACTCTAAATTGAATTACCTTTCAAGTATTTCTTTCGGCATTGTCGGAGTTTTTACGATGTCCACTATAAATGTTCTTTATCGGCCTCAGTTCAGTCTTGTTGAATTCACAAACTCTACTCGGAAAAATTTTTATTTGTTGCCGAATTTTGAACGTTTAACTGTGGATTGTAAAGTTTGACTTTGTAGCAAAAATCATACTATTGGCGCATAGTAATAAAATGAGTACTATTTTTTTTTTATCTGCCCAACTTTTTATGACTTTTGTTTTTTTTATTGAACTTGCTACGCCAAATGCCGTAAAATGGGTAAATGAGTGGACATTCTAAATGAAAGTAGTTTTTTTATTGGATGCTATTTCCTTGATGGGTATAAAATTGCTCATTAACTTTTTAATTCATGAAATCTATTTTAGTTCAACCCGTCAGCGCCAGCTGTCGGTACGAAGAAATTAAAGTGATAAAAATATTGAAAACTGATGACAAAATGGCAGAATATAAAAATTCTGTTCATTAAAGACAAGCGAGTCTGAAACTATTATATAGTCTGCTCGTTCGAGAATAAATTTTTTAATCATTATTTTTTAATAACAAAAAGAGAATTTACAAGTTTATTTATTTATCAGTTCAGCATTAGCATTTTGGTTTTATGTTCTCATCTGCATTTAAATTCGTATATTATCTCGAAATGAGGATTAAATTTATTTATGTAAAATTAGATTTATTGATAATTTATGAATTAGTTTGTGGGCAGAGGCCGTTCAACAGTAAAATAATAAAATTCTATTTTGAAATGAGCCGCGAGGGAGGCAAGTAAACACTAGTCACCAAATGCGACGCCAGATGGCTACTCAGTTTCTCACCCCTTCCCGCTGCCTTATAATTAAATAAAAAAAAATATCTAACAGACAAATCAATCACCCGGAAACTGTAAAAAAATTCTAAAAAAATAATCAATTAATTGTTTGATACGCTATAATTTTACAACAAATTTCCTTTTTATAAAGTCTTATTACCAGCGGAATAACTCGGAAATTGGCACAAATTATTAGTAAAAATGCTAATAAAATTATTTAAAAATCATGAAAAAATAATAATATTGACGTAAAAACGGGCGTTCAAATATTCGCAGGAAAACAACTCAAAAAAGTTTCGGATAATGAGCAAAATCTTTTTGCCAAGATGTTCACGTTTTCCCCAACTGCTTACAAACATTTCATAAGGTATATATACGGTTGGGCTGTAAAAACCTATCGGAAGTGTGTGCTAGTGATGGCGCAGCTGAACATTGATCGCTAACGTATAGATATATGGCAGATCTGCTCAGTGGGTGTTGTCACGTGGTCGCTTCAAGTAGCTTGTGTTCGGCTCCCGATGCGCGTTCACAACTTCGTGGTGTTTCGGCATCACGGATTTGTACCGCCTGCACGGTTGAGTCTTCACGTCGCTCCTCGAACTACCGCGATTTCCAAATTGGGGGGCAATCGAATAGGTCAGACGAGGTAATTTGTCGCTTCCATATACAGGCACTGCAGATTCGCAGTATGCCATGTTTTTTGTTATTAATTTTGCGGTTAATGTTTCAGCAAATTTTTCCAAATTCTCTTTCATCGTATTGATTACTCATTATTCATTATTAACAAAAAAAATGTAATAACTCGCCTTCGATTATCAGAATTGAAATAAAAAATTCTTGCGTTTTTTTTTTAGAGAAAACGGATTGTAAGTCAGCTTGTAAATAACAAATTTTGTTTAGTCCAAGTTATTTTAATTTAATTAAAGTAACTTCTTATATTTTTTGATTTCATATCGAATTGAGAAAAGGGATTATTGAGAATTCAAAAATCTTTATTTGTGTATAAAAAAACCATAACAAATAGGTGGAACGAGGAACGAGTTAATAAATTCGAATAAATACAACGAATGTAATTGATTCAGGTTTCGTTTTTCTTCTGAGCTTCACTGTTCAACTCTGAAGACACTTGGATGAATGTTGACTCCCAGTTCCATACCTCATCGGACTCTTGGACTATTTTCTCGGGATAGAGTTTTTCCATTAGGAGGGAGAGATTCACATCATCCAGGAATGCGAAGGAAGCATTTTTTAGTAAATCCGTGTCTAATTCTTGATAGGCCGCGACACGATTGATCCCCCTAAATTTCATAAACATTTAAACAAAGTTTTGTTTAGCTTCCTTGAGGGTTTTTTATCCACATTTTTACAAATAATTGTCTTACGAAGGAACAGACGGGGCTTCAGTCAAATTCTCCTCGTGGAATTCTTCTGCATCTGGAATTACTGGTATATCTGAAATCAATTTTATAATTCAGAGTATTCCTGGTCGTGTAAAAAAGTCTGTAAAGTAAAGTCGCTCTTCAAACGGAAAAACAAATTTCATGAGAGCTTGATCAATGTTATATCAATGATATAAACGTCTCACTCTCTCATTGCAACGAAAAAGATTTATTTAATAACCAACGGAAATGCTCGCGAAATTTGCCTAGAGGGTTGGCTTTGGAAAACGAGAAGACTTTTTTGCTTTTGTATTTAACTAATAATTTTTTACGTATAAATAAACTCACTTTATTCACTGTAAAAATTTCTTACCGTCTATGGATTCTTCTCTATTCGATTTTCGAAATTTTCCCCTGAAAAAGTATTGAAAAACATGAATCCAGATAAACATAGGATATAGATTAATTACTAATTAATGAGAAATGGTTACGAATAAAATGCTTACTGTTCTAGAATGTGTGCCGATCTCCCCCTGAAAATAAAATTGAGTGGACATTTAATATTTTTATTTCTATTAATAAATTCGATTGTCACACGAAATTTGTTTATTTTGTTTCATTGGCCTCCGCAATTTTTTATTATCTGTTTTCGATTAATTTCAACTGAAACTAAATACAATGGCCGTCGGGAATTTAATTATATTATTAATTATGCCCGTCAAAGCCTCAAGCATAATATTCATCGAAACGGTAGTTAATTACCAATTTAATTAATAATCTGTATTCCACATTAGTCAGTGCTTAATTAATGGCGAAATTTTGTACTCCAATGATTAATGACTGAAGTAATCAAACAATAGTAATTAAAGTCTACAACAGCGGATATTTGCACAACAGAAATCCAATCGAAATGTACAGTTCATTAAACGAATAAAAATGGGTTTAGCATTTTTATTCAATTACCGAATCTAGCAATTGAAAAAAAAAAACAAATGGAAACCCCAGTTGTAGAATTGATTAAATTGAGAAAATAAGTACTTAGCACTTTTAAGGTCATCACTCCATCCAGTTTTCCGGGTCCTGGGAGGTGCTACCGGTCCTTGGGTGGCCTTCCCAGACGCTGGTGAAGATCCACCTGTACTGGGACTCTCCAAAATCTCATCTTCAAACCTTCCTACTCCATCATCCTGATTAACACTGTGACCCGCTCGTCTCCCCAATCTTGGTATCAGCTGCTGCAAATAATTCTTATCACCGACAATCGTATTTCATGATTAAATAAAAACAACAAAAGCAATGAATAAAATTGAAAAATATTCTTCTATTTGATGTTTATCTGATGTTTTACCTTTTTCGTCGTGGAATCGAGCTCGTTACCCCAGTCCATGATTGAAAAGGCGATTGAATTCAGTCTTTGAATGATATTTTTGTTCTTGAAAAATACCAGATTCACAGGTAATCGTGTCAAGGCATTTTTCACTTTTGGGGAAAATGTGTTTTGCTGTCATTCAATTGATTGATTCATCGTTTTCAATCAGTCACCATAGCAACTGCAGGTGAATTTACCTGCGCACCTGCGACGCTTTCCTGGAGGAGGGGACTCCGTACATGCCTCCAGGGCTGTATATATCCCTCAGCTGTTACGGTAGAGAACAACTTCGGGTTATTGGCAGTCGCTGTCGATGTCGGTTTCCAGTTGCGGCTGAGAGATGGCAAAATGTGGTCTTCCAATAGTATTTTATCTTTTCACCCGCTTTTCAAGCTCTTACAATAAAAAGATTTTCTTGGACAAGCGAGATTTGTTTTAGAACTCCACTGTTTTTTAATTAGGGATTTAAAATGAGCTGTTGCAGCCCCGCTGATCGCTGTTACCCACGTCAGCGTCCGTCCGCCAGATGTCCCCACCTCCTAACGCCCGCCGTCAACCCACCTAGACCCATCCCCCTCCACAACAAAGAAACCCACCATTCTCCACTGGAGCCCCTCGCCCAGGGGGGGATAGACAAGTGCCCAAGTACCCACCATCACCCGAAGACGTGGTTTCAAGGCCTCCTCGTCTCGACAATCTCAACTCACCGAGTGAGACCAGGCAGGCTCACCGTGTCTCCGCGGAATCTCCAAGTAAACTCAGTCTTTCTCGTGAACGCAAAAACGTCACTATTGCCATGTGTCGCTGCGGGTGTGACTTGACGCGGATACCCAACTCCCAATAACAATTTTTAACCAACGAGAACTGGAGTAAGTGGAAAACCGGCGAGTGAAGTCTCAAGTGACAGTGTTAAATAGCAAGTTTTGGATCGTTTGAGATCGCCAGGGAGTGAAGCCCAGACTCTAGTGGATCCAGTGGAGGATCAAAGGGGACAAGGAACCCTGGGGACACTCATAGGCGTGTCGTGTACGTACTGAGTGTCTGTGTTGCGATATTACCGACGTACGATCCTCCAAGTTCTCTTTATTTTTCATTCGCCTCGAGGAAGTGGACCTACCACGGGTGTGGCGTGCTCTGTTTCAGTGAGAGTTATCGTGTCATCTTGTTCTGTTCTGTTGGCGTTATTATTTTTTTTTACTTCTGTTCTCCGGGAGTATTTACTCGGTTTACGGTGTTTCTGTGCGGGTGGTGGCTTCCAAACGGAGCAGAAAGTGGGGGGTGGGGGCATATTCGACGGCTGAGAGAGGGAGATAGGAGGATTTACGTGGGGGAGACAGAGGGAGCACTAGTGGCGTATCAAGATGGCGCATAATTTGGCACCGAGTGTTAACTGCTCTCTGGATGACATCGACTTGAACGCACTCAAGGTAATTGCATTGACAGTTCTGGGGGGTTTTTGGAGCCGGCAGGGGTGCCGGCAGATTTTGAATTTTTTTCCACGGGGCTGGGCGTCTTTTCAGGGGTGTAATTAATTTTGCAGCGAGCTCAGCCACTGCGAGGGATCACGACATCTCGACGCGGTGCTACATGATCTCTTCTGGTTCTGATTTTCGTGGATTTTTTTTCTATTTTGGTTTTGGGGGACTGGGAGGCAGTTCTTCCGCGGAAATTGGGGGATCGGGAGTGGGTTTTTTGGTTGAGGGGGGTTTGGAAGATTCACCAGTGTCTGGGGTGTTTAGACACCGCTCCGGCTTCTTTAGACACGAGTGACAAGTCAGATTACTGGGGAGAAACGAGTTCTTGTAATTGTGTGGTTTTGGATTATTTCTTGTCTTGCGATTTTGTCTTTGAGCTGAGGTTTTTTGAGATTATAGGGGGTACCTTGAATTGTAAACAGTTACTCGAAGAGGGCATTTTTAGGTTTTTGGGTGAAAGAGATTGAGCTCAAGATTATTTCATTACAATTGACTCCAGTAAATTGATTAATTCGAGTCATGTGATTAAATTTTATGAGACTTCTGAATAATCGTTGGGAGTAATGGCAATTTTTTTTTCCTCGGTGGCAGTTAAAGTTAATCCAATTTTTTATTTATGGTTGAAGTTCAAGGCAGTTTATATTTGGGGAGATAATTACTATTGGTATTGATTCCCGATTTTATTTCATCAATTATATTAAAGTAAACTCCTCTGGAATAAAACCATAAAGCTAGTAAATATGTTAGTAAAGAGTGGTAATTAGTCTAGATATCATTGACTTGAACACAAGGTATTTGAAAGGGTTTTCAGTGTGGGACGGGTTTGGAGGATTTTTTTTAGAGGATTTTTTTTTGTTGTTTTGAGGAGATTTGCAGTCTTTGAGAAAGTGTAATGACCTTTGGGGCGAGCTAGGGATTTGGATATCTCGATGTGATCTCCCTCAGTTTTCATTTTTGTATTTTTTTTTTATTTTGCGAAGATCCCTCTGGTGCATTGGGGAGCGAGGTTCCGGAGCCTCGTTACGTTTTCCGACTAGGGTGTCTAGGGTATTTACATATCGTCCCGGCTTCTTTAAACACGAGCGACACATCTGATTATTAATCCTGGAAAAACCGAGTTCTTGTTATCAGTTTAGATTAATATTTATGATTATTTCTTGTCATGTGGATTTTAGTGTTTAGGCCGAGAGATTTTCAAGATGATAGGGAGTAGATTGAATTGTAAACAGAACAGAGAGGAAATTTTTAGGTTTTAGGGCGAGGGATATTTTGTTTGCCTGACCTAATTTCACTTCTTGGCCTTTGGAAAAATCATTGAGACTGATGAAAATCATCACTCGATCCTAGGGACTTATAAATATTTCCCTTTTTCATGATTCGAGTTTGAGATAATTCACATTTACAAAGGGATAATTATTATTGCTATTTTAAAAGCCAGTTTAATTTTATTATGTACAAAAAATCAGTCGAAAACCAATTAACTTAGGGGAAACTTTAAGACTGGAAGGGGAATTGAATTTAAAAAAATTGTATTTTTCATCAGATTAATTTTTTTTTAAATCATAAAGCCACGTATTTTAGGGATAACTTTCAGATTTTTATTTCTCGGTGCAGCCGATGCATTACTAATCAGAATAGAACGCTGCGGGGCTAGGGAACAAGAGTCAAGAGTTGTCTGACGCGTGTGCGTCATCAATATAACGATGGAATGTCTTTCAGAACCCCCCCCCCCCCCCCCCCTCAATGACTTACAGTGCAACAAATGACGTTTTCCAACTACTTCAATGTATTAAATTTTCTATTTCCACTCTTCCAGGATCCAGCGGGCATTTTCGAGCTCATCGAAGTCGTCGGAAATGGCACATACGGTCAAGTTTACAAGGTAAGGCTACTACTGGATTTATGAGGACTTTGACAGTTTTTTTTTCCTGATATTTATTCTTGTTACGCTCATCGCGTACTCTCACTTCCGTTCTCTGATTGGGGATTGCGTTTCAAATAGCTACGTTTGGATTTTCACGACTCGAGGACAATTGCCAATTGTTGCCACATGATTTTCGATGGGATTGCGCCAATTGTCATTTTTTTTTTGTTTTTTTACTGAACGGATAAACAATGGTTTAGGCCGACTCAACTCTTCGCTGGGTTTATGCGAATTGTCGGGGGACTGTGGGACATTGGAAAATTTTTGTAATTACCTTTTTTGTGGGAGAACTTTAGAGCTATGTAAAAGGTCTTAACGGAAAATTTGATATCTCTTTTGGATTTCGAGATATTTGTTGAAAAGTGGCCAATTGCTAAAAGGCTCTTGAAATGTTTTTCCGATTTCATACTAAATTGACTGGAGGACGTAATGAATTCGTGGGGGAATGGAAGGAGACGACGGAAAAATCAATTGAAACTGTTAATTCTTGTTCCACTACTCCTCAAGAATTGAGATTTCTCTAGATTTTTTATTTCAACTGGACACTCAATTTTTTTCTACACAGTTAGAAATTTCTTCACATCCAATCAATAATGTCATTTGAATTTTTAATATTTGGAAGTTGAATTAAATTTAATATCAAATTGTTCGTGAAAATTAGCGGTTTTTTTTAATTATAAAAACAAGAGGCAGCAATATTTTTTTGATGTACTATTATATTACTCAAATATATAAATTGTCCTACACAAGGCAATTTATAACTGAAAGAGGAAAATTATCACTTCCAAGAAAAATTAAAAAATTGAGTTTTTTTTTGTTTTTTCGGATTATATTAGAGGAGCGGTTGAAAATTTCGGGTTGAAAACCCGCTCAATTAATATTATCCTCTACGAGCATAAAAATATTAAAAGAATTCCAAAGGTTGTCAGTAAAAAAAAAAATTCACGCATGCACAATTGAAATCACAGCAGAAAAAATGGTCAAGACTGCATGAAAATATAGCCAAAACTGTATTACATTCAGAATTTTCGTAGCGGAATATCGAGTTTTGCAGTTATTCCTCCCATTTCTCTGTTAATCCATGCAATATTCCACGTCCGAGAGGCTTGAAACCCCCCTTTTTATTGATATTACATTTTCTTTCTTTTTTATCTTGCACCTCGCGAAAGATTACCAATAGTCGCGAGATTATTTCTCAAGAGATGGAGGCCCTGGTAATCCGCTTTCAGTTTTAAAAATTTAATTCTTGATTTACTCAGTACGTGGGACGTGTAGCGGTGAACATTAATCCCTTTAGACTAAAAAAAAATGTTATAGTACACGCGTGGAATTTTCGGATGGCTTAAAAATAAAATCAACGAAGTGGAAAAATTCAGTGAGTTACTACCGAGATTTACTTATTAAAGGTTCCTAACGGGGTTTTTCCGAACTTCTCTCTCGTAATTATTTTCTGGGGGTGAATAAATTGAGCAGAGGAAAATTGGATATCTACTGAATAAATCATTTTATTGATTTTTTCTCTTCCAAGTTTTTACGAAGTTCTACATTTAATCTTCCATTTTTTTCTCGTGGGCTGCTATCGACTGAATTCCATTAATTAAGGGTATAAATTCTGGACTGAAAAAAAAAAGTTGAGAGGATATTTTCAACTATTCGTCACTGTTAGACCCCCATTCAGTTGTTGATTAAATGGGATTTTTTTTTCCCTCGGACTGTTTTTTTCTTTCAATGAGTCCAGGCTGAGCTCATAAATAAATTTATTTCAGGCTTATGAAAGTAGAAAAAAAAACTCTTCCCCAATTTCTGAATCAAGATATATCCCCTCAATAAATTCGCCAATTTCTAATCCCTGGAATGATAAAATTTATTGTACATAAAAAATGAAACGACTGGCATGTGGTATGACTCCCACGCGACACTGAGTTATCCTCACTCACTCCTAGTACAAACCACTGGTATGGGTTCAACAATGTCTCTCATGGCAGCGAAAACTGGCTCCACCGTGTGCGTTTTGTCTCCTCAGTCTTTCTCGTCCCGATTAAAATCACCATTTCCCCTCTTCGTTGACTCGTGACATTTCCGTTTGTTTCCCCCCCCCCCCCCCCCCCCTCCTCCCCTCCCCAGTCTCCATTGAATTATTTCTCAATAAAGAATAGGCGGCACGAAACAAAAGGGAAAAGAGTGACTGGATTTTCTGCATTTTATTGGAAAAATTTCAGCCATTCGAAAGTCAACGTTGATGAACACTATTGGATAGATTTGAATATTTTCAGCCTTCAGAGGTGGCTAACAATCTGTCACGCTCCAATAGTTCTTCACGAAGTTAATTAAAAATCGGTACTTCCGTTGGAAAAGGCTCTCGGAAATTATCAAGCGAAAAATGGGCTTCTCGATAAATGTGGGCAAGTGGATGACGCCAATGTGTCAGTAATTCAGTTATCGCTTGGAATTTTTATTCATTTGATCGGAAAATTCAGTGATTGAGAATCGGTAAATGGGTAGAGTGTTAATGGCACTCAATAAGTACAAGGTTTTTCAATAAAAAGAAAATCTCTGCAAAAAATTTGATAAATAATAACATTGAAAATTTAGAAACATATTTTGAAGGACATGCTCAATGAAATGGGTTTTATCGGCGGGACGTTGAAATTTTATTAAAGTTAAGTACCTATTTTCTTGGAGTAATTGGCTTGAAAATTTTATTCGCCCCTTCCCCCAATTTTTAAAATAATGAATTCTTAATATGAAAATTCCTCAAAAAATCTCCAATAAATGAGTTGGAAATTTGAGTAGAAAAATGTCGCCTCTGTATTGCTGAATGGATCCAGTTCATCTCCGGTTGAGTGTTGGGCGTTCAGAAATTGCTGGAGAATTAAAGAGAACCTGTCATTCAGTAAATACCAGGTTCATTGATAGCCGAGACTCATCTCGGCGGTTTCCCACACTCCGTCTTTCCTCTTTTGTGACTTTTATACATTTCTTCCTCTATTTTTCCTTCTCTTTTCACCCCCGTTATACTCGAGACGTCAAGTTCACCGGCGAGAGGATCCTCAACTGAGTACAGTTCTATTTCCGTATTTCGCGACAAAGCGAGAGGGATTTGAAACTCCTCTCTTTTTTATACTTTTTCATTTAGGGACGAAAAATGGTGTATTTCGATACGAATATTTCGGATTTTTCAAGACAGTAAAGTTATGAAATGCGCCGAGACGAAGCCGAGAGGAAGCCGAGTGCTTTATTATATTAACACGAGTCAAAATATCCGTTTTTCTCTAACTCTATCTGACTCAATTAGATCAAAGTTTATCGGATCAGCTGATAAACCAGTCGAATTTTTCATGACTGTAAAACTAGGCGACGAAGCCGAGATGAAGCCGAGGGCTCTATTACGATCACACCAGTTAAACTATACTTTTCCGTCTTACCTCGCTTGGCTCAGTTAAATCGGAGTTTATTGGACCGTATGATAGACCAGATTTGACTCATAAAGCCGAGGTAAAGCCGAGAAATCGCCTTTTACGCCAAATGCATTATAAACGTGAATTTCTGAAAATGATGAGAGAATTCAAACATGTTTCTACAACAAATCACTGTAGACATTGAATATTCTACTGTAATAGTAATATAGGAAATTATATGAATTAATATTTGCGAAAAATCCAGTGATTTACGAATAAGTCACGTCTCTATCCCGTCATCTGGATAGGAGAAAAAAAATATCAAAGGAGAAACACCATTCATTATCCCGAAAATAGAAATGAATGCGTCTGTGCAGAGTCACGACATGAGTGCATTCTCACGTGTTTCTAAAAAAATTCTTGTCAAGTCCGAATAATTGTAGGTGATGGTGATTCACCTTGAAAAAATTTTACCTTGTCTGTTCGTCCTTGCGGTAGGAGGGCCGGGGAAAGGGGAGGGCGTACACAGTTCACCATTACCCTTGTGGGTAAAACGGTATATCTTCCTGCATACGACTTCCACCTGAGGATACATTCCCAGTGAAGAATATTAATTTTTGTATTTTTTTTTTATTTTAATTTTCTTCATACTCGAGTAAAACTTGTTTCTTGTCTCTTAGGAAAAACGTTTTACTCAATTTTCATTTATTTTTAGCTTTAATTTTGAGAAAAAATGCAAATTAAATTGTATATCAATTTTTTAATTTATCAAGTCCATTACAATTACTTCAGCTCGACAGAGAATTTCGTTTATTTTCATTAATTTTCTGTGGAAATTCCTTGAATTTTCCAGAGGAACGGTTCACTTCAATCGGACAAAACTCTTGATATCAATTTTTTTTACCAGTGAAAATGCGAATAACACTCAAGTTTAAGCTTGAGTACGAGTTAACGAGTTATTATACATTTTATTATTTGAATAAATTCTCTGGAAATATGCGTCTGCGAATATCCAAGACAGGAAGGGAAAAAATTCCCCCGTTCAGTGATGACGGCGGCCGAAGGGGTGAAGGAGGGATGCTCAAGGTTGAGAGAAAAGGAGTCTCGAGTCATGATGCGTGGGCGATGAGAGGTACTGTTTCGCACGAAACAGGGGAATTGCTCCAAGGGAGATTGAGGAATGAGAAAATTTGTCTCGGAATTATTGTAAATACTCCATTCCTCGATAAATTTTATCTCATCTGATGAAAACGTAACGTACATGTGTGCGTATGTATGCCAAAATAATGGAGTCAATGACCTGAGTCGCTCTATCCGGTCTATTAAAACTAATGATTGTTCTCAACGCCTCGAAGAAGGGTAAGCCGTGGGATTTTTTCATGATTTTCTTATTCTCGAGCTGTGTCAATTAGCTTTCGCTGATATCAACCGATCCCTTTCTCCTTTTGTTATTAATTGTTTTTTATTGGAATTTAATTTGTCTAAAAAACATGGGATTTTTTATTTTTCATATTTTTCCAGATTTTGGTAAATTAAAAAAAATCATACTTTTCGGATGATTTCAAACGAAAGAATCATTATTTTTTGAAGCATTTAGAAATTATTTGGCTTGTCGTTTTGTTTGGCGATTTTTTTTTCGTCGTAATTAAATATTTATTTTGCGAATAACTGAAGTTAATCAATTGTTGGAGAAATATTTAGTTTTTGCTGCTCGGAATTGTTTATCTTTTTAAAATGTTTATGGAAAATCCTTTGAGGCTGTATTAACGCGAAGTGCATCAGTCGCGGTTGGGGGAGGACGGGAGGAGGGGGGGGGGGGGGGGGGGGATAAAGAAGAGGAGAAAAAACGGAATGAAGAAAGAGTTGAGCACGTGTGTTTATTGAAGTGGGTGAAGTAAAGCGGAGGCCGATGACACTGAGTGCGCGGTTTCGTGGTGTGCTTCAAACATCCCGAGTAACGACCAACAGTTTACATACCCGTTGTTGGGACACATGCGACTCTCCTCAACGCTTGCGCACATACACTCGAATTTTCTCATGTGTTATGACGCGTCATTTAGATGCATTCAACTTGGAGACATTACATATGCACATATGGAGTGGGGTCATATCCCATTTTCCCAGTTTTTATCGATATCGTTTGGAATGAGTTCGTTCGGTGGCGAAAATTTCTAATGGAATTTCTTGAAAAGACCGTGGGCGACGCTCCGAAACGGAATTTAATTTCCCCGAGCCGGTATTTGTGCTCGTTTTTTAAGGGCTTAAGAAGTATTTGGCGGACAATCTGGCCATTTTTTCAGGTTTCCGATTTTTTTTTATCATTGCGGATAGACGAAGACTTCCTAGATTTTTTCGCATAATTTATGAGCAAGTTTGGTCGTTTGTGAGGGCAGAAAAAAAATTATTTCTCTATTTTTGAATCAACGTATTTTCAAAGAATACATTTTTCAATTTTTAATCCCTCGAATGATAAAATGTATGATAGTTCAGGTATTTATTGGGCTGGTTTACAATATTTTTCAAAGGTTTTTTTTATGTAAAACAAAGGGAGATAAAGAATTCCACGATTTCTTCTGGTAATTCATAGTAAACTTTATGATGTTCTTTTCCTAGATTTTTTTTACATAAATAAGAAACTTAGAGTAGCTCTAGTTTTGCAGATGAGTTTCATTATTTATTTATAAGCATGAAAAATATATGAAAACAAATCTTGCAAAATGTAATGTAAATAATGCTGTTTGCATATGAATTTATTCAAATTTTTCTCGTGCAATTTAGTTGGGAAATTCAACAACGAAGTATCTAAAAGTCTGGCGTAGCTTCGTCGAGGTACAGAATTTAGAAAATAAAAAAATTTAGTAAATTGAATTCTACGCCGAGTCGATGGATTTATCAATTTTTCCTCGAATTGAAAATACTGTAAATAATGCACGGGGAATGTTTATTTTTTCAATAAACTATGTTGATCATTTTTACGATGTATAAACATTTGTCCAACTGTTAATATTTTGAAATCAATGAATCCTCATTCCATTATTTTCCCACGTTTTATTTACTTATCTCGAAATTTCTTGCATACATAAGCACACCTGCGATACAAAAATTAACAAAAAGAGTTGAGTGAAAGGTGAAGAAGCGTAGGCAGGGTAATACCAGCCGTGGGGTATCGGCTTTCATTGATGATAAATTTGTGACAACACGCGAAATGCCGGGAAACTTTGCACAGTGTTTTCTGCGCCTCGGCAGCCGGCAATAATGTTTTTTTTTCTTAAATAAGAGACTCTAAAATTGTGGAATTAGTAAGTAAAACGCTAACCAAAATTTTTGGATGCGATTTAGTTTGACAATTGAAAAAAACGTAGGCCGTCGCAAGGAAAGCATTTTAAACAGTTCAATTCCCTATTAATAAAAAAAAAAATAATAAAGAAATTAATCTTAAAAGTGTGACTGTTGTAACGGAAATGAGTTTCCATTTTTATTTCTCCTTTCAACTCAATTTCCGTCTGACAATGTGCACATTTTTTTCACTGCGATAAGCGTCGACACGTATTTTATCGGTTTCGATAATGAAAAATGAAGACACTTAACGTGGAAATTTTCTTCGTTTTTTTTTCACCTCGAATACGAGGGATATATTTAATCCCATAGATAATAATTTTTTGTTCTCTGGTACAAAAAAAATGTGTAAATGGTATCATTATCCTTCGCATTGCGTAAACGATTGCCTGAAAATTCCCCTCATCCGGAACCATTAAAATCCCCGTAAAAGATTCAACGATTGATATATTTTTTCCTCGAACACTGAATGATCTTTTAACTTTTTGTTTACAGGGCCGACACACCAAGACCGGCCAGCTGGCAGCCATTAAAGTTATGGACGTCACGGAGGTGAGCATCTTGACTTGAATTTGATAGTACAGCTGTCGATGAACCTTTTCACTGTTTTTTTAAATCACAATCACTCATTCGGCCCATGGGTTTATAGAGTCATTCCTATTTGTCGAGACTAGAGGAATAGAAGGATTTCATTCGTTTTTTAAATTCTTGTACGCGATGCGATACGAGGGGAATTTCGTTGTAAAGTGGAACAGTTTGATAACTGGATAAAGGAGAACGATAATATTTGTTTATTTCAATTTTACTGTTTATTTAATGGATTATTCAGTGATGATAATGACGTTAATGCTACTATTGGTAGTTAAATCTCTGAAGTAATTTTCTGTAATAAAATATTTATTGAAAAAAATTTCCAATTAAAATTTTTGAATGAGGAAAATATTCAATTAATTTCTCCAACTCGACTTGTTTCTTGCCACAAAGAAATTATTCTTGTCTCTGACACAATTGAAAAATCTCTCGATTTTTTTTCACTTAATGTAAAGTTTTAATTCCTAGTTTTTATTCATCACTTTATTCCGTTGAACAAGAAAACGGGGGTGTTGCGTCAATGAAATCCAGACAATTCCCTGCATTGTAGTTGCCCGGTTATCTGATAGATTACTCATACCCCGACGGGGAAATGCAAGGGGAACTTCTCGGAATACCGTGAGTGACTGTGTGCGCTGCTGATTACCGAATATCTCCTTCAGAGGCTCGTAATTACCGAAAGATTATTTTTTACATCTTTTCCCCGGTTATTTGAGAGGAATTCATGAGTCATTTTAAGTGGTCATTCCCAAAAAAATTATCGTAATCTTGATTAGCTGTAAAATTTTTTTTAAATGGAACTATTCGTCCAATTTAATGCACCGATTACATAGATTTTTTTATTATGCGCATTTTGAATTTTCTTGATTCCTAGTTACGCCGAGCTTAGTTAGATATTCAAAAAGTTGAGGGAATTTGTTCCTGTGTAGACCTTATATCAAACTTCACTTGGTATAACGGCTTAAAAACTTGTGAACTTCCTTCTTTCTCTAATCTAAAACGCCCGAGATAATCTTGACTCTACTTACCTACTTAACGGCTGATACACAACGCCTTGTAGACCCATCGGTTTTCTCTCCCTCGAATTTTCTATCCGTTTTATAATGAGGCGAGATGAAAAAAAAAACATTCCTGAAAATGACTCACACAATATAGCCATTATTCACGTTCCATTAAACCTGAATTAATAAAACTGTTGGTTTTTCCTTCCACCAGGACGAGGAGGAGGAGATTAAGCTAGAAATAAATGTTCTTAAAAGGGTGAGTATTATGGAATTGTTTATAATTTAGCAGCGAAACAGTAAAACGGTTTGTGTCGATGTTGACTGTCGATCGGTTTTCAATGCATCTAAAGTAGATAGGGATTTTTTAAAATTCTCTATTAATTAACTAATTAATCTGCGTAGATTAATTAATTAATCAATTAATTACTCAATTAATTATTCTGCATAGAGAGATACGATAATCAAAATTTAATTTAATGGAGATTAGAAGTAGAACTGTAAATAATATTAATGACGAAAAAATTAGAGAAATTAAAAATTAACTTTTTTAATTAAAAAAATTCTTGTTTTAGTATTCAAACCATAGAAATATTGCAACATACTATGGGGCATTTGTCAAGAAATCACCGCCAGGTAAAGATGACCAACTGTGGTTGGTCATGGAGTATTGTGGTGCTGGGTCTGTCACGGATCTCGTTAAATCAACAAAGGGACAGAGTCTGAAGGAGGAGTGGATCGCTTATATCTCGAGAGAGATACTGAGAGGACTCAGTTACCTTCACAGTAATAAAGTCATACACAGGGACATCAAGGGTCAAAATGTACTCTTGACTGACAATGCTGAAGTTAAACTTGGTAAAGAATCCTTTACTTACATTCATAGACCACCTCCAACATTTATAATTAATCCACGCATGCAAAGAATATTTTTCCATCAATTTAAATCAGCCAATTGTAATTTCTAAGAGATCTCAATTTTATTAGAAAATAGCGACCTCAAAGTTTGAATGTTTAATTAAAACCCAAACTACATTTATCGGGAAATTTGATAATAGAATTTCACGGATAAATTACTTTGAACCGTCAAACTAGTTACAACTGATGAAGTCATTAAACGTACTAATTCATTGAATAATTAATTCAAGGTCTTTTACGGAAGTTCCAATCAGACTGACAATGTCTCGATTGACGTTGACATTTCTTTGAACAGTTTTTCAATATCATTTAACAGTTATCGACACAATTATTACAATGAATTACGCGATAGACTTTCTCTCTATCGGATCTATCGATCAAGACTAGTGAAAATCGATAATCACGAGATTCTTCCATTCACTGTTCTATCGTCATCGTGACAAATATAGTTTTGTTCCTTTCTTTGATATGGTGGTTGAGTTTTGCCGTGTCATCCAGTCGTCTATGTATGTCTGAATCATCCATACTTCGCTCTTTTTTTCTATTTGAACATTAAGCTTCAGACTTCGTCAATATTTTGGCATTGCAGACGTTACAATCCCTACCCGAACGGCAAAGAAGCTTGAAAAAATTGACAATTGGCAAATTCTTGTAATTTACCCGTGAAAAACATTTAAGACTGATTAATTTAAATAACAAATTATTTAAAATTCTTTTCAAAATAATTCTAAGAAAATTATTTACACGACATTTCAATCGGAAACGTCACCTTCGGGTGATCTATTGAAAGGTCATTTTTGAGTTAATTGCAACTAGTTTAATTAACGTATTATTTGTAATGTTCGCGAACAGTCGATTTCGGCGTCTCTGCACAACTGGACCGCACAATTGGACGCAGAAATACATTCATTGGTACTCCATACTGGATGGCACCTGAAGTCATAGCTTGCGATGAAAATCCAGATGCAACTTACGACAACAGAAGTGATCTTTGGTCACTTGGTATTACTGCACTCGAAATGGCAGAGTCACAGCCTCCCCTCTGTGATCTACATCCCATGAGAGTAAGTGGAGTCATTCTCAAGCAAGTTTCAAACGATTTGACCTCATTCCAATGTGAAAATAGAGAAAAATAATGACCAATTCATGATTCGAGATTTTTTTTTTCCGCCAATTGATGGAGCAGTTTTTCCAATTTGAGTTGGTTAATTGGCTAAGAATTTTATTGAGAATGTTAGTAGTTCGACTAATTAGAAAGTTTGAGGATATTAAATGGCGTGGAGTCTTTAACCTGACTAATTTATTAATAATCTTCTGATTTGTTCGAATTCACTCTCTCAGGAATTTATATTTATGAATTTTTAAACGATATGACTAAACATTTATTTAATAAGTATGTGATAAACGATTACACAGGCAACATTTTTGTCTCAATTAATTGCTGATTATGTCATCAACAGGCACTTTTCCTAATTCCACGTAATACACCGCCAAGGCTGAAGTCGAAGAAGTGGGCGAAAAAATTTCAGGCATTCATTGAGACGGTCCTGGTGAAGGACTATCATCAGCGGCCTTATACGGAACAACTACTGAAGCATCCATTCATCCGGGACCAACCAACCGAGCGGCAAGTTAGGATACAGCTCAAAGACCATATCGATCGTTGCAAAAAACGTAAACAGGAGAAAGGTAAGGGTAAGATAAAATCGTATCATTTTTATTCATTTATTTTTAACTGTTTAGCATCATTATTGACATTTAAAGTTCATAATTGCTCGTCATTGAATTAAAAATAGTCATTTTCCTCGTCTAATTAAAGTCAATTGAATTTTTTCAATATAATTTTTAGTTTGTCCTTTACAATGGAATTTTTGTAATTCTCAATATTTCAGTTTTCTCTCGTATTGGGATGACGTTTTGGATTGTTACGATAATTAAAAAAATCATCGTCTCAATCTTCTCAGCATCCAACGACATTAAAAGTTTCACTATTGGAATCTTGCGGTATTAAAAAAATTAATGTTACAATAAGAATTACTTACGATAACTTCGCAGGCAACATAAAACGGCTTATATAATTCTGGCGATTAAAAAAAATGACAACCAGATGCATTACGACATTCATAGTTCATCATGAGCCATCCCATATTATTGTCACTTTCTCAAACTCCCCAGAATCATTACGCATTCCTATTTTTTTTTCAACAGAGCGAGACGACTACAGGTACAGTGGAAGTGAGAATGAGGATGACGAGCCAGCTCTGGCTGGCGAGCCCTCGTCAATCGTTCAAGCACCGGGTGGGGACACACTGCGTCGTAATTTTCAACAGATACAGGAGGGAAGGACATTGACACAGGATATACCCCAGCCTCCACACTCTGGTAAAGATAAACAGGGAGGCAGGGGCCATCGTGAAATACCAGAGCCAGGGCCTCCGTCGAGACCTGCCATTCCTCACAGGCTCATTGGTAAAGAATATATTTTCTCTTTAAGTGTCTCCCACTTTTCTAGACTATTTTGTGGTTCTCAACAATTTCTAATACTCCAACAATAACTATAAATACGAAATTATCCTTTTGTCTATGTTTCGAGTGGTAAATGTCACGTATCATGGAAATATAATTGTATCTATCAATATCATCTCAAGAAAAATAAAAAAATTATCATAATTTTTGTCCTGAAAGGTTCAAAAGAAGTAATTGGAATTAATATCAGTCGATTATTGAAGAACTCTTTTTTAATGGCATGGAATAGGCCTGTTCGATTTTATAATTGGATGTTCTCCAAAATCAGAAATTTGAAAGGATAATATTTTTTTTAATTTCGTTGGAACCACATAATAATAATAAAATATTAATAATATTATTCTCGGTATAATGGGCTGGAGATTACGAAGATGGTAATTAATTCTTTAATTTTAACACCAGAACCACAACCACCATCACGTCCATTGCCCCCAACGCCTCGCGATGATCCAAGACAACAGCACAAAGTTTCAACTCCACCCTCAAATCATCACTCAGCAGCGAACTCCAGTGGCGTTGGAAGTGGTGGCTCAGGTGGACAAGCACCACAACGAAATAGTCATGTATTCAAACCTATGGTACGGTATCACTAATTATTGTTCAATTTTTCACCACTACTTGGCCGTTCTCATAACGTCAACTGTGGATGAACAAGTCCTCAAGGCCAATAATCGCTGTTAACGCGTCAAAGCACGTGTAGAGTCCTTCATAGTTATCTCCTTCCACCCCCTCAACTCTATTGTGCTGAAATAACTGCAGAAACTGCTGTATAGGCGTTTATTGAGTGGATTCACTTGTTATCTCAACTCTCTCGTCCTTCAAACATATCTCACCTTTTTTCACTGTACGCATTACGATATTCAACGAGATCAGAATTTCTGTCTAATGAAATACGAAATTAAAGGTAGAATCTGAATTTTTATTCGCATTCCTTGACTACATGGGAATATTTTTTGCAGAAAATACAGTCTTAGAGCGAAATTTTTCCTCAATGTGATTGATAATTTTTATGAGTAAATGTCAATGACAAAGTTTTTCGGTTTGAAGTTTGATCTCTTTGGATAAAGTTTTTACAGTAGATGTTTATCGCTATACTACAATGCACGATTCAACAATATTCTCTTGGCGTTATGCACGCATTAATTAGGCAAATAATGGCTAGTTAGAAGAAAAATTGGTACAAAAGGAAATTCTAGTGGTATTTATGAGCGGATTTGTGATTAATAAAATTTCTCTGTGTTGTTCTGCTTACCGAGTAATTTAACAATGAATAGGAAACAGTATTTGAGAAAATATCACTCGTCAATTCAACGATTTCAAGAGATAAAAGTTAAACTCACAGCAATGAGATCATAATTGCTGTTCAATGACAATGAGAATTCTTGTGGGAAGCTTTTAATTTTAATTCCTTTGAATGCAATTATATTAGATGTTCACAATTATACTATAACATTGCAAGATTCAAAAATATGTGTTTCACTGGCGTTATATATACATTAATTAGGCAAATGAAGGCTAATTAAACTGGAAATTACAGACAAAAAATTTAGGAGAATTACACAGAGGATTTTTAATTATAAAATTCTCCATTTGGTTCCGCGTCAAAGATAAATTGAAAGATACTTTCCTCTCGTCATTTCAATTAGACTATTTGCATCCATTACATTTGGAAGTTTTTGTTACTGTTTAATGATTTTTTTAAAACGATACATTTTCATTAAGAAAAATATTTACTCCCAGCCAGATTTAACTAGACCAGAAATATATAAATAATGAACTGCTCGTGTGAGCTAATTTATAATTAATCTTCATTGATTTTTCCGAATGTCACGGGTAAATTAGAAGTACTTTTTCGAGCCACACAATTGACACAAAAGTAGACAAACTAGAATTTTCTTATGAACAAATAGAAAGGAAAATCAAACAATTCTACACTACCTCACGTTTTCAAAATTTCCGGAATGTATTTGGTTTTTGTTTTTCTTTTTCCATGTTCACACGTACTGTAGCTGCCACCGAGGAGGCCAGAGGTAAGAGAAACACACAGACACCCACCATCATTTTCTCCTTTAATAATTCAGTCAGTGAATTTTTACTAAAAACACTGACCCAATAAGAAAGGCTAAAATACCGTGCATGTACGTTAATGTCTGCAGGGTTTATTCACGTAGCTCTTAACACTTTTAACATGATGCTAAAGATACTGTATATATGGGTAATCTATTGCTTCAATGCTTTACTCTATTAGATAATGAGAAGTCGGCTTATTACTCGTTGCTATATACTCGTCTAATTGATTATCAATATTCTCCAGTGACATTTAGATGGATTTTTATACGGAAAAATTAACGCTGTGGAATTATTAGAGCGTTAAGAGGTCACGAAAGCTGTCGCTAAATAATTATTTTTTAAATTATTTTTCTTCCGTTCTAATGAACAAAAATGTTTGAAATTTGGAAACTGTTGAGGGAAGAGAAATATCGTCTGTTCATTTTTTCTTTCAGATTTTTGTCAAACGAATTGCCTACATTTTCACTAACATATGAACAGGATGCGTGACTTTTCCCTCAATGTTTGCTCAAATTTCGGAGATTCTCAGAAAATGGAATCTAAGAAAAATTGTTTGAACAATTATAATTCTGCGACCACTGCCATCATCCCTTAAGGATAGCCCCATTTCTATTTTTTTTGAGTTTCTCAAAAGGTAATAGGAGGGTTGGCACGTACAAACTACGTTTTTTCATTGCATTATGCATTTGCGGCGGGTGAATAATAATGCGTGAGAAAAAACATATTTTAACACATTCATCTGTTCATTAATTAGTGAGAAACCTTAAAAAAATAGAAAAAACAGGCAAATGGGGGTAAAACGTCCTTAAAGGAGAACCCTAAGGAGTACCTGTTGTATTTATTGAATTTCAGAAACCTTCTGGTGTCCATGTTAATTAATTTTTTGGAGTCCACAAAGTTTAAGCTTCCTGCAAAATAGTAATTAATGAAGGGATTTTTTTTGGTTTCGGAAAATTATTAACTACTGACGAATACGAGGAGGTTTCTAAAATTCAACGCATTTAAAGGTCCTGTTACTCCTGAAGATGAGAGCTCTTAGGCGACGAGAAACGTTAGGTCGATGATAACATGCCAATGCAATTGTAAATTTCTAGAACATGGTTAGGAGCTTCATCAGCTTTTATTGCTTTTAGAGATTAATTTAAGAATTGAGTGGAATAGGGATGGTATTATTTTTCTTGAATGAAAGGGTCTGTAGAGTCTTGGCAATTAATGCACTGAAAAACTCGGAAAATTCATGTTTTTGGCAATTCCAGGGAAGTTATCATCGGAAAATTAACATTATCTCAGAAATAATGTGACTTAATAAAAAATGTTGTCTCTTCTTTAACTGCCGAATACAATTCTCGACTTTTAAAATATTGAAGACAATTTTAAAAAACAGCTCATGAATTCTATTGAAATTTTTGTACTCGGAGAGAAAAAAAATGGAATCAAATTAGTTTAGTTTGGCGAACTTTCTTCGCAAAATTCAATTCAGTAGGTCCAAAAATTCATGTTTTCTCATTGTATGAATCCCTCTAGACAATTCAAAGTGAAAAACTATTACCGTAATCCCTCAGAATATTATAAAATCATTCTCTGACGTCCAAATGAAGGAAAATCGACATATCCAATTTCACTCAATCACGGAAGCTTACTTGTGGTTGGTTTAAAATTGATTAATCCATTAATCGGAGAAGGATTGTAAAAAAAATGGCACAAAGTGACTAACGGGGTATTTTGTACGTGTGTGGCGCGTTGGGTGGTAGGACTTGGACATGCTGGCTGCTCAACTCAACGAGCTTGGTGTGTCACAGGGCCCTGAAGCCCCGCCAAGGCCCAACAGGCAACATAAGAGCCCAGCCCCGGTACAAACGTCAAATGTCACCACTAGCCACTCGGCCCAACCAGCCAGTAATGAACAGAACAACAAACAGATGCCACAATCCTCCAGTATTCTCGATCAAGTAAGACGATGAATAAATGGACGACTAACAATGGGGAATATTGTTCATTTCGCGGAGCACATTTCACCAAATTGGCCAATGATTATTCGACTTCAAAAGTCTATTCATTCCCAAAATTGCTCTCACTTGTCAGGGATATGGAGGGACTTGACAATCTCGATGTGATATAAATAAAAATAAATAAAGCATCGAGTGCTCGTCCCTCTCTTCCTCACTGAGTTTGCAGTTAAAAATGGGGACAAACTTTCTAAATCCCTAACAAACGGAAAAGTGAGACAATCAGTGAGATTTTGAAACCGAATGATCAGTTGTAATCGATGAAATATGCCGTAAAGAATTTTCGGGGATTTCGTTTACCTCTTCACCAGCACCCCTTCAGTTTTGGTTCTCTTTGGGAATTTTGTTTAGTTTTTTTTTTCCATCTACTTTTGCTTCCCTTCCTTCCAGAGTTTTAGTTTAGGTTTAGTATTGAGAGGGAAGAATTGTGAAACATTGAAATACAATTACCAGAATTATAGTGATTGTTATTTCTTGCAAGGGGAATTTGATTTCAAATATTTTTCCAGGCACTATCAGTCGAGAGCGACAGCGATGATGATTTTGAGGATGCTACTGGGAACAATGCGCGAAACGATGGAACATTACTCGCCAGTGATCCACCAAAGCCACTGTAAGTTGTGAATAGTTTGTTGAGGGATTCATCCTTCGTTGTAATCGATGAATTCATCCATTGTCATCTTTCATTTTTAATCACTCCTGCATCTCTGCCATTGTCTCATCGACTGACCCAAATGGAAACGACCATCAATTCATCGTTTGTCATCCTCATCACTGTTTACTACTGGGATACCATCCAGACCTGAATTTTCTCCTTTCAGACCGTCTTCAGAATCGTCTTCTTCGTCATCTCACAATGCACAAAATCACCATGAAGGTAAGCACACCTCTTCATTTTCATATTTGAAAAGTTTTCTTTGAGGGGGCACAACTTACAACTGCAGTGCTCAATAAACTTTTGGGGGAATTTTTCGTTGACGTTGAATCCTTAATGTGGCCAACATTGCGGGCATTAGTACTTTCTCTGAATTATACAAGACGAATTATCAACAATCAATTGATCAGCCACACGTTAAATATATTATAAAATGGGGTTCATCAGTTGATAATTGATGGTATATTTTATATCCGTTCATTAATCGTAGACTCATTCGGCTCCTGCATATTCCAAATAAAAACTATTACACTCTCTTATCAGGCGGTGCACCAAATCGACCATTACCACCAACTCCAGATGAAGAGGAATCGGGCGATCGAACACTAGTCATGAAACGAGTAAGTACAAGTTCACTTTCAATCCCACGTAAAGGAATTCAATTGAAATTAGTGCAAGTAAATGATAAAAATTGTAGTACCTTCCACATTGTCAATATCTGGTCATACATGTTATCTGCATTGTATTGCACTTATGCCGTGTATACCCAATATTGTGTACGTCGAGTGGCTGATTTTTGTAATCATCCAGATTATCGTTAGAATACGCTAGGAAATGGTCCTCTAGTTTATCTCCTAGACAATTGAGACAATTTTTGCCTCGTAATTTTATGGTATCACTTGAAAATTGTCTCGATTTTTAAATTTACGTGGAAATTGCGAATTGTCGAGGTGATGCTGTCATTGTCAAGAGCCGCATGCAATTAAAATTCTTGGATTAAATTCATGAGGAAAATATTCTACTGACGATTGTAATTGTGCTGAAAAATATTTACCAAGTTTTTAACAGGAATCTTATGATTTGGTGGTGTAGAAATATTTTCTTATTGCATTTAATTGAGAATTGATCTGGAGTTCAGGATCTGAAGGCAAGAAAATGCTTTGAATAAAATAAATTCCCAAATTTTCGCCTGCTGTCATGATGCTCGGCCCTTAAATGTTGGCACTTGGCTATATCGTGCACCGGACACACCATGAAATTATGGAATTCAGTAGTTGGCTCAGTGATAATTGAATTGTCCTTTGATTTGTGGAGGACGATGTCTTGGAAAGTTCAATAATGGTAACGACTCATTCATTAGTTCCTTCATACGCTCCTTCTTTATTTCAACTGAATGCAGTTTGTGAGGGTTTTGAGAGTTGATAATGATGGCAGAATGTACCAGGATTATTATCAATTAGGGAGGTTCTTCGTTCTTTCCTCGAGGGGCCATTGAAGCTTTTCCAGGGGAACAAGTCGGATTACACGCTTTTCGAATCCATTAGATTTTCCCTCAAAGGACTAGACCGTAATGGCTATTTGTCAGTTAAGAAACCTTTGCCGTTTTTTGAAAGAGAAGGCGAAATGTGAGAGTACTGGATTTTTTTTTCACAATAACTCTTGAGAAATGGAAGATATACACAAAGTGTGGAGAAGTTTTCTCACGATTTACATCATTTGATAAATTACTATTGCCGTTATTGTTGAGAACTACTAAAATTACGCATTGCAAACAACTTCAAGGATTAAACAAAAAAACAAATTCTAAAAATAAGAATGAAACGTCTCTAGTTTTCTGCGATAATTTCTCTTACTCATTGATTATTAGTTTAACAATTGGGATCACTGATAGCTTTCTGAGTTCTTCAAATTAAAAATCAATATATTATTAATTATGGGAAGTTACGGATGACGAGTGGACGATAATGACAGAAAATACCAGGATTACGATCAATTCAGGAGATCCTTCTCTACTTCTTCGAGCAACCATGAAAGTTTTTCAATTTATCAAGCCGGATTACAATTATTTTCGTACCCATTAGTTCTTCAGTCAAAGTTGAAAGTTTTAAGGATTTCTAAGTACTTTTTACCAGTTCGTATGAGAGTTTCAACCATTAAATGCGCCAATTAAGGGGCCTCCTTGCATTGGATTTTTGAAGAACAAGGAATAGCCGTTTTATGTTCTCGGGGAACGTCTAGATAATTCATTGCTCCAAGGAACTTTCAGAACTTTCACTTAGACTCAATCTTATCTGTTGGATAGTCGTCTATTATTTCATTGAGAGAGAGAAAAAAAAATGTCTAGGAGTAAAAAAATTCTCGCTACAGGAGCCGAAAAGAATGCGTAATTTTGTTTTGTCGAATTTTTTTTTACAACCGTGATTAGCAATTGTAACCATCTCAGAGGAGATCTTCGAAAAACTATACACTCATGTCAGAGGAAGGATCCACCATATCTCAGTTCTTGAAGCCCTTCATTCAGTTGAAGAAAAACTAATGCCAAGCATGAGCTTGATCCATGAAATGAGTTTTTCTCTGTTTTTCAACTGTAATTTTGAACTTCTCAAGATGGCAAACACCCCAAAACCCTTCTAAATTTCAACTCCAGTTACTGAATCACCCCTTACGACTCATCCTGCGTTGATACATGCACTCGACCATTCGTAATTCCCTCCCCCGAAACCGAATGAAAAAAAGAAAAACCAAAAACCTCTCATACATAGTCACCACATCGCATTATAAAACTCCACGTATCGTTTTTTTTCTTTGTTTTATCACTGTTTCATTTCCCGACCATTCGATACCATCGTAACACACTCGCAATATAAAAAAAAATTCACAAAAAACCTAAAAAAAATTTAATGCAACAATCAAAACCATAAACATAGAAACTTAGTAAAAATGATGAAAAACCGAGCCCGAACCGTCGCTCCGAGATAGATGAGCAATTGTTGCTCAAGGAGTGGGATTTCACACGGTTCTTCCAAGGGTTTAACGAAAGGTTGGATAAAATGAAACAGGAGGTGACCAGCGCTAAAGACGAGAGTTCCAAGACAACCGATAAAACGCTGAAGAGATACGATCTATCATCGAGAAGGAAAACCGATCATATTGGGCAACAAAGTGTTCAGAGGGGGCCACAGAAATCATCGGCTGGTCAACAATCGGTTCAGCTGAAGTCAATACATCGTAGACAAGAGTCAGACTCAAAATTGGGCAATTCTAGTGCATTTGCGCGTGCATTTAGGCGTGAAAATTCCGACTTTTTTCCATCAACTAGACACTCGGCTTATTTACAAAAAACAGAGGCAAGATCATCGATATTTGCCAGTGGAAATAGACGCGGTAGTGAGATATCAGTTGCTGGTATTAGTGGTAAAAAAGGAAGTGGATTGCCAACTGGTGAGCCTGTACTGACTGATTTTTCATTTGGTCGTGAACAACCCCAAAGACCTAGGAGGGAAAAAACTGAGAGTGAAATTGTATTTGGTAATAGACAGCAGGATTATTTGAGGGAACGGGATGCTAGATTACTCAGGAATGACGATAGGAGGAGAAGTTTTAAACCGCTGGATACAACGTCGGATGATGGAACTATTAAGTCAACTGCTAGTACAACGGCTAGTGAATACAGTCCAGTTATAACTCAGGTCAGTCTTGAGAGATGAGAGAATAGATAAAGAATATCGTTATAAAGACTGCCTGTTTTCTTCATTTGTCAGAGATCCTTGCTCCTCACCTTGTTCTAGGTTTTTTTTTTTGTTTCAATAATAATCGCCAGTCCTGAATTATTAACTGCATTTGCCAGGGGGTCTAGAGGTTATTTTGGGTGTTTTATTGATCAAGTATTTCTCTATGAGTTGGTTATTTTTATTAGATATAGATTATATTTGAAATCATGATATTTAGATTTGTTAGACAATTAATCAATGCTCTTGCTTTTCATTCCAATGAATGGATCGTGTAGGAGTAACGATATGCCAAATTTTTGGATTATTTTTATCATAAACATGCCTTTTATTAGCAGTTTTAGGGCATTACTGAGGAATGATTAATTTAGAAATTGTTTTAGATTTTGAAAACTGGGAAATAAATTCTTCATGGATTTTCCCATCTTTATGAACTCCTGTGTGAATAATGCATCTGGAAGAGAGGGGAAAATAAATTCAGAAGATTATCATTGGAAAAGTCGTGGCTTTATCATATTTGGAGATGACCATCTTTTATTTAGGACGCAATTTTCATTTCAACTGAATTATTAATAAAAATTTTAATAGATTTTTATTTGTAATAATGAATTATGGAAAGATATATCATATCGTTGATGTACTTTTGAAATGAAAATTGATTTTAGAAGATATTTTAATGTATTATTAATGGTCTATTAATGTAAAAGTTCTCCTTCTAAATTTAGATAACATTCCGGTTTTCGTTGGATTTAAATCACTCCAGGTTAATATCAATTCATTATCTTAATGCATTTTCTTATTTTTACGGACGATCCTCCACGCTATTCTTTTTTCTTTGTGTGGGTAATACGGAAATGGAAATGCATTAGACAAAATTGAAACGAAATAATTCCAATTATTTTTTCTTTTTTTCTTTTATATAAATAAATTACACGAGACCATAACGGTATAACGAATTCAAGTTATTTTAATTATAGTAAATAACGAATTGTATTAGTCTTTTCATAGGATTACTGTCGTATAATTAATTTAGAAATACTTTTAGTGTTTTGAGGATCGATTACTATGTCCAGGATGCATTATCTCACAGCTATCAATAATTTAAAGTTCCTCACTTCCATTCTTCATATTTTCATTATTAGTTTTTTTACAAATTTTCTCCGACTACCATCAAACTAATAAAAAAATAAGCCCCATTGCGCTCCACTCTTTGTATTGAATACCCATTGTCAGAAAATTATATCAGCGATTAAATAATATTGAGCCTCAATATCGAAAAAAAAACCCAAAAAAACAAGTCACAAATTCAACTCCGATTGTTCACATCTCCATTCGCCCATTTCCTATAGTACTTTATTTTTATTTATACCCACAATCATTATTCCACCGCCAAACCCTTCACAATCTTCCAAACATCTCAAATCTCGTCAAAAATAAAAGTAAAATAAAATAAAATTCACTACCTCTCAATTCATAAAACATTCACGAAAGCCCCATCTGCAAAAATACTCCCAGAACTTTTGTGATGTGTACGAGGAATGTGTATTTTTTTTTTATAAAAAAAAGTTTTGCTTTCCTGCTGGATTTGTCCATAAACCAACTGTACTAATTGACCCTTGACGAACGAACGAACCAGAAAAAATACTCGCATGAGTACGAACAACTGTGGAAAATAAACAAAAAAACCCGCTGATTTTGCTATTGTGATGAGAAATCATTAAGACTCAGTTGTCATTCATCACTTCATATGCAAATCATTAAGCATTACAGTGAAAACGCCGCTAATGAATCATGAGCCAAAAAGCATTGAACTGACATTGATTAACAATTATTCTATGTGTGTCTTGTGTCTAACAAAAATAAAATCTCGTACATATTTTTACGTTGTCGTCCGACGCATGCATGAACAATCGTTTCCAGGGAAATCAATGAAGCCACTGAATTCCGCAACTCTTTTATCCCTTTTATCGGAATAAAAACGCGAAAATCCTTCAAATAATCTCTGAATCCCTAGTTCCCCCTCCAATCTCTCGAAACTCTTCAAAAATGAAAAAAAAAAATGACCGACTCTCAATTCATAAAGCATTCACGAAAGCCACATCTGCAAACACTCCAAGAACTGTTGTTCTGTGTACGAGGGTTGTTTTTTATTTTTTCATGAAAAAAAAAGTTTCGCTTTTCGGCTGGATTTGTCCATAAACCAACTGTACTAACTGACCCTTGACGCTCGAACGAACCAGAAAAAATGCTCGCATGAGTACGAAAAACTGTGCAACCTAAAGAAAAAACCGCTGATTTTGCAATCGTGATGAGAAATCATTTAGATTCATTTGTCATTCATCACTCCATAAGCAAATCATTAAGCATTAGAAAAACAACGCCGCTAGAGAATCATAAGCCAAAAAGCATTGACTGCCATTGATTAACAATCATTATGTGTGTGTTTTTGTGTCTAACAAAAAAAAAAATCTCAGAGAAATTCTCACGTTGTCTTCTGAAGCGTGCATGAACAATCTCAAGGGAAATGCATAAAGACATTGAATTCAAAAAAAGAGAAGTATTAAACGCTTTTATCGCAATAAAAACGCGAAACGATATTGGATTGAGGAGAACGAACAAAGAGGATGATTACGGATTTTTTTGCCAGGAGGAATGGTGTGCAAAAGTGAGCGAGAGAGAATTGTAATAAGGATTGCAATGGAATGGAAAGGAATTAGGAATCCTTTTGTGATAAGAGGGGATGTCTCCCTCGATTGAAGACGCACTTTATAAAACTCGATGAAATGAGAGAACAAATGATAGAAAAGAAATGTTAAAAGTGAGAGAATACGAGGATCGGGACCATTGCATGACCAGCTTCATTGTATCTACAAATGTGTACCATTTTTATTGATTTTTTTTTCTCAGCCTTTTTGAACCTTTTCTCAGGGAGAAAAAATATCCACCCCCCCCCCCCTTTGTACTGTTGTCTTTCTGTTCCATGTGGCATGTGAATTTTTTGATGCTAGAGTGCACGTTTCGCTCTTGTCTGTCTACAGGGAATAATTCATTTGAGAAATGTGGAGAATTTTATTGACATTGCCGGGAAATAGTAATTTTCAATTCCTCCTTTCGACGATTTCCTATAAATTCAAACATTTTGTGATTTATTGGCAATAGAATTGATTTGATTTTATGGAAATTCAGAGAACTGAGAGGAATTCCGAATTTTTTATCCGTATTTTTAATAATTCCGTTCGGTTAATTTATTCGACAAAGGAGAATGTATTTTTTTTTATTTATTACTGATGGAATTGATTCAATTACCTGAAAATCAGTGAATTACTGAGTTGTTTGAATTTCTGTCTAGACGAGTTAATTAAGAAAATTAATTCCTGCATTCCAAGAAGACTCTTTAGGAAGAGTTCGGGTAAAATGTTCATTTTCCACCCAGTGTAATGAAAAAGATTGTTCAATACTCGCAGGGGATTTTTTTTTTCTCCCGTGGCATGGCATCCCCCGCCTTCAGCTCGTGTTATAAATCTGCCACGTCCCAAAAAAAAAAAAACCCCTTTCGCGCTCGTTACGAAATAAACTGTTTCCATCATTTTAATGAACAATCGCTACTATTTAATCTAGTGTTAATTGAAAGTTTCCAAAAATTCCCAATACCTCTACATTTCAATCGATTCACCACACGGGGAAAAAAAATTGAATACCCTTTTTCAAACAAAACATTACGTGCGTCTTCTGCATGCAGAGCTGCACGGGCATCAATTTGCATGACGTACAGGTGTGAAAAAAAAAACGTAGCAAAAAAAGGGGGAACGAGAAAGCGTTGGAAAAAAAATTGTTACATCGTATTGAATGGAGAGGTCTGTGCTGTTCGAATGTATTGAATTTTTTATTCTCCCATTTTTTTTTACTACGTCACGTACCACCAGCGTCACTTTGTGACACTTCAAAGATTGCATCGCATATTATATAGCTACGATTCATCCCCGCTGCAGCATTTTTATTTTATTTTTCAACATTTTTTTTTTATCCCTGTCATGACATTTTTTTGTGTGTAATATCAAGCATTCCTGCCTGCTCATTGTCACATGTTGCTTTTTGTTATTTCACTTGTTTGTTTTCAGCTTGTATAGTAATAATTACTAAGACGACAGTATCAGTTTTCCCATTACATTTACGCGATTCACCTCACGAGCCGGATTATTCGATACTGTTGTCTTAATTACTCAGTGATGAACTCAAAATTGTTTGAAATATAAATTTCTTCATCTCAATTTTCTTCTTATCATTCTTCTCTTAATTATATCTCTCCAGAAACTCCAATGTTGAGTACATCTTCACGAAAACTTGGAAGATTACCTCAGTGCCTCAATCCACAAAACTTTGGAAAAAAAATATATAAAAAGAGAAAAAAATAGAGAAATTCATGAAATATTCATTTCAATCTAACCCACAAAATACATATTCGTAGAATATACATTCAAAAACTTTTCACCAAGAGATGAAAACTTTGTTAACTCGACCGCAATCCCGGTATTTTCTTCCATTCTAGCCATTTTTCTTGTCCAAAACTCTCGTAAATATGACATTTGGAGTCATTGGCAATTTCCTCTTTCATCAGTCTCTCGTGTATATTCAATGTTTTATAAATTTTCATTGTTTGCAGCCGCAGACTAGAGTTATTTCATCCAAGAGTTCTACAATTTATTCGTTACGTTGGATTGTTTATTTTTTTTATATCAATTACACTTAGATTTAAATTACATTCCGCAAAGAATGATTTAACGAAAATAATTGTCTTCTCATTCCTGCGAAAGTGTCGCGAAATTGTAAAAGTTTCTTTTTCTTAAATAGGATTCTCTAAAATTCAGTTTGTGAATAACGAGAAGTCGCGACGTCGAGGGTATTTCGAAAAAAAATATGATTAAAAAATGAATGATAATTTCTTCGGTAATAAATTTTTTATTCACTTCATTTTTTTTTATTTAGAAGTCTCGTAAATGGGACATCTGGAGTCATTGGCAATGTTACCTCTCATCATTTTCCCGTAATCACTCAGGATTTTGAATTCACTCATTACATTGGACTATTTATTTTCTTCAATATCAATTGAACATTTTCAGAATCGCGATGGTGAACGTGGTAGAAGTGGAGGCAGTGATTTCCAGAGGTCAGATTCGTCCCCTGGCTCACGACCTAGCTCAGTGCTACCAGACCTTTTGACCTCATCACCGGGTCAACGACAGGACAAGTCTACCAGTGAAGAGGTCAGGCATCTCCATTATTATTTTTCAATACATCTCTTCTATTTTAGCCTGTTACTCGATATTCCCATCACTTTATCATCCACACTCGAACGTGAAACCAAACGATAATTTCACTTTTGTACTTTTATTAATCGATTTAGTTTGGAGGACAGAGGGAGAAATAGTGGATAGAGTTTGGAAATTAATTTCAACAGTATTTCAATAGTTTGAGGCGCTTCCTCTGGACAGTTTTCAACGGATGTTTGGGTTCACGATGGAGATAGGTTGGTTGGAAAAGCGTGTTATTGGAATTTCATTCTGAATTTCGGTGGTTATGACTCTGTGAAAGGACTCGATATGAATATTTCAGGGATAGGGAAAATCTATTTAGAGTTGGGGGGACATTTCATTACAGGTTTCGAAGGCTTTGAAAAAAAATGACATTTCATTTTAAAGTTATGGAAGCTACCTTGTCGAGTATTTACATTGGAAATTCTCGTTGTAGAGGACCATTTGATTTAGTTTTTTCTCAGGACTTGAAGTCGAGCTTCATACACTTAAAAAAATCAACCCATTTGAAAATCCTGATGGTCTGATACTTCGTTATTTATTAATCATTTTAATCTCTTGGACGTGAAAGGTTATTTATTCAGGCCCTTAACTGCGGGATGAAAATAAAATCATGCGACTTCCATATTCGGGCGAAAATGTCAATTTGTCAGCCTCCAAATTTTAACCCTATAAAACTTGTCCTATTTTTCCATCCAGTTGTCATGTTCTCTAAAATCCAATTTCCCCAGAACAAACAGAAACCAAAAAACCGGTGATCCTCACCCTCCCAACTCCGATCAAAGAAGAACAAGAAAACACTGGGAAATTCTCATCGATCATCTCCAGATCAATACCCCATATTGCATTTCGTATGATTGCGAATACAGCAATACATTTTCCCGGAATAGACGCATCGAGTCCTTCAGGGAGTCCAATAAACGCCCCAAAAAGATTGATATCACGAGCAATCTCTCGTCCCATAAAAAAAACCAACTCAGTGGGAAAAAATGACCGAAAAATTGCCGAAAAAAATGAATCAGATCAACAAAAAAAAATAAAATTACCTGGGAAGGCCTCGTCCTTGTGCTTTGAATCCCGTACGTGTTTGAAAATAATTATCTAAGGGTCTGTATCAATTTGGAAAAAAAATCCCTGGTAGAGATAAAAAAAGAATAAAACTGCTGTAATGTGTTTCTATGTACTCGTAGCTGGGTGCAATAAAAGTGCATCACGATGAGATTGATAAGGGCCATCCAAGGCTCCTCCAGCGTTATTTCTCCTTCTTTTTAAACCCATAAAAGGATGGAAAATACGAGCCCCAGATTCTATTTCTTTAGTACAACTAGCCTAGCAAATGCTTTGAATCGTAATCGTTTTACTTTCGATTTTATTCCTCTTTATTTATTTTTGTTCATTCGATTTATCATTTTTTGTTGATATTCTTGTTTATCATTCAGTGGATATTTGCCCTACCATTATTTTCATTGTGTTTGGATACGCATCGCTATCACTCATTTTACATCAGAGAAAAAGGTAGAAAGAAATTGAAAATAAAAAATAACAAGTTATGGAAAAATACGAGGAGCGGAAGCTGTTTTCGTTGTTGTTTCTTTCTGCCTTTCATTCGTCTCCCCTCTTCAGTTTCTCCAATATTGCCCCCATTTTTGCTTTTTATTTTTCATCAACATACGTAAGTCTTTGAATAGTGGAATCTCCCATGTCTCCAGGAAATGGAGACATACGATACAATGAGTCCTGTTTGTCCTTCATATCTTTTCACTTGAGAAAAAGTCTTGCATAAAGGAAATACCAGTTGCAGCTAGAGAAAATATATGAATACGTAAGAGACTGGTTTGAATTTTGATCTGATGGTGAATTATTTCTGGACATTGTTGAAAATTGAAAAACTCATTTGACGGAGGACAATTTGTCAGCTTGACATTTTCATTATTCAAAGATAATGTTCTCAGCAGCATTTCTCGTCGAAAATTTATTTTTGCAAGTTTTTGAAAGCCTCACTAGTGAAATTAGATTGAGGCCATATTTCGGTAATGGCAGAGGAATTATTTTTGGAGATTGTTAAAAACTTTAAACTGAATACAATTCAATTATATTTTTCACTCATTTGACAGGCGAAGTTCTCAAGAGAACTCATTATCGCAAATTTATTTCTGATTTATAGTGTCAGATTCCATAATTTCATGTCTCATCTATCTAATAATAATCGGAGGATATTTAAATATTTAGTGACAATTGAAGGACAGATTTTAACGAAATTTGAATTCAACGCTGACTGGCTATTGTTAATCTTCATAATTTCATGAACGACTTGTTAAAAATTTAAGACTGAAGACTGTCCCAATATCTATCTAGTTAATGTCACATACAGGGAGATTAATCATTCTCCAGAAATAATCATCGAAAATGTATTTCATCCGATTAATGACGGCTTCAGAATAAATGAATAATTATGTCTCATCTGTTCAAAAATAATTCCGAGATCATTAGTATTTTCAGTGCGAATTGAATAATACAATTTTCCAAAATGAAAATTCAACTTTCAGTATCGACTATTCATCTGCATAAATCATTAGATGACTTCTCTGGCTGCTTACCATAATGTACAAATTATAAATACACCTTCGAATACATTTGTCCAGTCACTCATAAAGTTTATCTGAAAAAATGTGTCCCTTTAATTTCGTTGAACGGTTTTTTTTTCCATCATATAAAAACGTGACTAATTGAGGATTATGTTGTGTGTTGTGGGACACGCGGGAGCTCTAACTCGAACGCCAGGGCCCTATCTACTGACCACCCCAATCCCAATACTAATTGCAATGTAAGTATTTATCCATCTACATCAGATCAGTGTCGCTTCCATCTTTACTCTCTTGAAACAACAAATTAAAAAATAATGAAAGTTTCACGAATAGGGGAATTCATTCATTATTGAGGGATAACGGTACCTGGAACCATCTAACTCCAAATCTCAATAATCATAAATTAATTCGGGCTCTAACTCTCAATTACTACCTAATTGGAATTCTATTATTATTTTTTATTTCCAAAATTGGGGAGAATGTTTTTTTTTTAATCATCTGTCATCATTAATATTTATTTTTGTTGAATTTATCGAATGAATTTGTGTTTTCCTTCTATTATACTTTTAAAAATTGCATGTGGACTATTTATCTGGTGAGAAATTTAATGAGGGGATGAATGTGAAATTATTGCAACCAGTGGATTTGCAAGTATTGTGGATATTTTTTGATATATTTATGCAGATTATCCATTCGGTTGTGGTTCTACCAATTTTCCCGAGGGACTATTCACATTTGTAATCAGATTTCTGGCCGCAGGAAAGTCCGGGTAGTTTGGAAGTAATCAATGGAGTCATTGTAATTATCGAAATCACATGACTACGTCGACTGTAATTAACGTTTCAACCAATTGCATAATAATAATTTTTTTCAGTTGAATTTTATTCAACCGAGAGCAAAATAATTCCGATCTTTTATAATAGCTCTTCATCTGAACCCAAAAAAATAATGCCCGATCATTCCTACTGATATTTACAAAATAAAATTGCGATCGTTCGATTCGAATGTGAAAAATGCCTCGATTTCCATCACCTCCTCATTCTCATCAGTGAAAGAAAAAACCAGAGAAAAGAAATCAAAGTAACCGAGAAAAACCGCGACCAACGAAAAACCATTAACAAAAAATGTTCACCTAATTTATACTTTTTTCTTACCGAATGATTACGTTGGGTCTATTACCACTGTCTCTCTCATCTGTACTATCTGGCCTTATTTCCCCTTCCCATTGCAGCGAGAGAAAGCAGAAAAAAAAAGTTATAATTGTATAGTGGTTTTTGCGATAATTAGACCTGGTGTTATTGTTATTGGAATTTGCTTCTGCATTTCCACTCTTCTTCTACATCTCTTCCTTTTTACTTCTGTATTTGGCTTGCACTATCCGGGACATTGCATTTTCCTGAAAGAGAGAAAGCAAATGAACATAACACATTCTCTCGACAATTATACGATAAATACCAGTAAATATTTCCTACTCTTTTGTTTATTGGTTGAATACTGGTAGAGGATGAGCATTAAATATTAGTGCAACTGAAGTAATGCTTGAAAAAAACAATAGATCCTTGTTTGTTTTTTTTTTCCAATAATTAATTTGAGTCTGTGGCTATTCTTACGGATTTCTAACTCGAATATCGTGTTTCAAATTAACAATAATCACGTGTTTCATGAATACTGAAGTTGAGTGGAATAAAATGAAAGCAATTTCGCAATTGTTGAGTAATTGAAAAAATCTGTTATTTGAGAATAATGAAAAGACACGATTGAATGAGCTTATTCCACTCAACTGACGGCTCGATTACTTCGAGCTGTTGTTGTTGTTTTTTTCTTTACATTTCAGGTGCTCATAAAATTGCCTCTGTTCGCAGTATCGACAAGCTGTTAAAATCCCTGCACCTCTTGCACTTCAACAGAAACAGAGATCCTTCCTAACGTTCGGATTTGGCGCTGGACCAGCTAGAAGAGAATCACACGTTAATGTCAATGTAACGCCTACGAGTCATGATTTAGCGTCGGATACACCGGAAATAAGAAAATATAAGAAGAGATTTAATAGTGAAATACTTTGCGCCGCTTTATGGGGTAATGAAATCATCAGTGAATAATACGTTGTTCAAAAAATTTAGCACAAATGTCAGCTTAAGTAAAGTTATCGCTTCCATAGGCATCGGGTCATCTGCTTCTAAAATAATTCTTGGTTCTGTTAGTGTAGAATTAAAAGTTCAAATCATTTCGAAAAATGGCCCACAAGCTGAGAACTTAGATCTAAATGATTGAAAAGCTTAGTTGCGCCAGTAAAAAACAACAATTTGTATCGTTGGGAAAAAAAAGCAAGGAGAAACATCAAAGAAATTGTTTTCTTTTAATTTTCAGGTGTGAATCTCCTAATTGGCACGGAGAATGGCTTAATGCTGCTTGACAGAAGTGGTCAGGGTAAAGTCTATCAATTAATCAGCAGGAGGAGATTCCAACAGATGGAAGTACTGGAGGGGCAAAACATTCTCGTTACAATCAGCGGTAAAAAGAATCGTGTTAGAGTGTACTACTTGTCGTGGCTGAAGAGCAAAATCCTCCGCACTGATGGCCATAGCGACGTAAGTACCATAAAAGAATAGAAGATGGCGCGTTGGTTGCTGAGAATGAGCGCTATTAATTCTCATTTTCCATTCACTGTAGAGATGAACATTTATCTGTCTATTATTTCACATTCGGCTCATTAATTCAGCAGTCTGAAGGACAAAATAATTGGGGTCTGACAGTCAATGCAGATATTTATATTTAGGCTGGGCTTCTATATTTATAATTAGATATACATAATTAGACAATTGGGATTGATATTTCAATTGTTCTACTGAAACAGTTGAAATAGATATTTAACGTCGTGTGAGGTATTGTATTAGAATCAGTGGTATTATCTAATATTGATTGCATTGAGCTTTAATTGACTTGCGCGAACTTCAAAAATATTTCTCGACATTTTGATTTCGGTATTTCGCCTGGGGAAATTAGATTTTGACATTCGATTATAGTTTTCTATTTCAGGACGATCCATTCGTCGCGATTTATCTTGAACCCCGAGAATGTTTCTAAAGCTAACTATTTCCGAAACTATAGTTAATAATGCAATTGTACAAAGATCATTGGAAAGGGTGTAACCTTAATTATATATTTTTTTTCGCAATTTCTCGTCCATCAGAGGATATCAAATGCAAGTGAATTAATTAAGTAATTTAACTTGATTCAAAATCTTTCTGATGAGAAAATTAGATTTTTTCATGCTCAAATAAATTGTGAATAAATTGCAAAGATGGCGGTCCTGAGATCGGAAGAAACTAAGGAACACAAAAAGATATTGAATTTTTTTTTCTGGGGAAAATCTCCAGGAGATGGTAAACGTCTTGCCTGAATGATTCCGATCTGGTGAAGAATAAAGTTGAGTTGAGGAGTACTCTAAGAAAATGATCGAATTAAGTTTAACTATGTTAGGAATGAAGCGGTTCTTAAGCTTCACAAATATCTTTTGAGGTTTCGATTCTGACATTTCTTCTGGGAAAATGCGGTTTCATCCTTCTATGCTCTTCTTTACGAAAGCTGGATTAATTAAAAATGCATAAATTTTTTAATTAAATGATCTGCTACTTTGTTAAATTGTCAACCTCCGGACGCGAACGGAAAAAGTTATTTTTGCATGGAATTAATCTGATCAAATCCAAACGGTAGATGAATTTATAATTAAACAATAGCTTCCGATCTGTCATTTAAAATCTATACATCAATCCCGTGGCATGAGGAAACCGAGGTACACGAAATGGCGTTCACTTGGAAAATTCAATGAATCACATTCGTTTAATTATGGAATTGAAAATTCCGTGATATCTTTAAAAAAATGATTGAATTATGTTTATTAATCTCGAATCTCTTCCCCAATTGGTGACGTTATTTTTCACGATAATTCACGTATTGTATCATATTTTTATCTCGTAAAGATATTCATAAACTGGATGAATTTAGAATCGCGAATGAAATTCCCCATGATCCTGCCCTAAATAAAGGTTCATTCGCAATAATCCGAGCGCTGGTACTACTGAAATTCTCCATTGCAGAATTAATTTTCAATTCGTTTCGATCCACCAGATATCTATACTGAAAGTAAATTGAGTGATGAATTGAATGAATAATTATCTTCTCGAAAATTCCAGCCATAATTTCCGAAGAATGTATGGACAGAATTAATTTTAAAAGAGATTTCACCTCATGAATTTCGAGAGATGATGGATGATTGAAAAAGCTGGTAAAAATTATGCGACATAAATATGCATAAACGTTGCTGAATAATTAATTAATGTATTCAAAAAGTGAAACGAGGCATTGTGGGCTTGGGAAATTATAATTTGATTTGACGAATATGCTTTACTAAAATCAATCAATTCCAAAGTTTGATAACGTTTTTTATCGAACGGAAAAAACCCTAACGCCCCCATTTTCTCCTTCGTATTTTAATAAAAAATTGTTGATGGAGGCTTTAGGGTCTAATGGATCTGTAAAAATTTTAGTTCCTTTTTATTCCATTCACGTTATTGTCTATGACATTTTTCAACATGAAATATCGAAATTTCATATGTTTGCGGCAGCCGTTGCGAATGCGAATGTATTCGTCAATTCGTGTGTACGATGTGGTTCCAATGAGAAGACTCAATTTAAAGTATATAAATTTTCATTCGGAAATTTTGTTTATTGTGGAGGTTTATGCAGCCGAAATTATGCATTCGATAAATTCGTAATAACTGGACTTGAAAAGCACTTGGGTTGACGATATACTATGGTTTTTCCGTAGACCCACGGGAAATATATATTTTTTTTATCTTGAAAGGGGTGGGATAAAATGAGACAATAATTCAATGGAGAACATTTTTTGTCAATGTACATTCATTGAATGAGCAGTTCACTTTATCCCAATTTAAAATCGATCGATCCTGGAGTTTAATGACACTCTGTATCTCTTGAATATAACAACTCGTTCACTAACTCCCTCATTCCTTTGTACACACTCAATCCCTGCAATAAGGTGAAATGTAAAATAGCTGGAAAAAATCTTTAAAAAATGTAGTTTAAAGTTTTATGGTTTGATCTGTAAAAATTTTAGTTCCTTTTTAATTCGTTCACGTTATTCTCAGTGACATTTTTCAGTGTGAAATACCGAAATTCCACATGTTTGCGGCAGCCGTTGTGAATGTGAATGCATTCGTCAATCCCCGGGTACAATATGCTTTAAATGAGTAAACTCAATTTAAAAATATATAAATTTTCATTTGGAAGTTTTCATTATTGTGCAGATTTATCCAGCGGAAATTATGTGTACGATAAATTTATTATAACTGGCATTCAAACCGATTTGATTGAGAATGTAATATGCTTTCCAGTGTAATCAATGAAAACATTTTTTTTACTCCTAAAACAGTGGCATAAATTCAGAGAATAATTCAAGCCAAAGTATCTTATTAATTGTAATCACCTCGAAAATCAAAAGTTGAAATTTAATTCTATTTTCGCGTTTCATGAGCGGTCGCTTGAAATGTAAATTATCCGGATGACCAATTCATACCAGTTTCAGATTTTCTTGAAGTTCTCCATCTAATAATTAATAAACTCGTTCACTAATTCCATTTCGAAGTTTTGATTGTTGGACAGATTTCACCAACGGATACGATGCATGTGAAAAATTTGTGATAAATAGAATTGAAAATGAATTGGATTGAAGCGAGAATATCCTTTTCCATTTTACTACCTGGGGAATTTAATTTTGATCTGTGCAACGCTGGAGTAAATTCAAAGTGAATATTTAATGGGGAAAATCCGATTTTGAATGTAAACATTTGATGACGTTTCACATTCATTAAACACAAAAACTCGTTCTCTATTGTCTGTCATGAAATCAACTCCGAAAAAGGAGGGAAAAAAACGTTCAGAAAAATTAAATAACTTTTAGTAATTTTTTTCAGTTCTTTCTTAATCCATTCACGTTATTTTTCATAATATTTTTCAACCTGAAATATATAAATGTCAGATTTGTCGCAGCTCTTGCGAATGCAATCGTCCATTCACGCGTGTAATATCGATAAAATGAGAATTTTGCAATTTAAAATATATAAATTTCCATTCGAAGTCTCGCTCATTGTATAGATTTATCCAGCGGAAATATTGTGTACTAGACATTTGTCATCACTGGCATTGAAACCGATTTTATTGAGAATATAATAGTCTTCTCTTTTATTCACAGAGAAATTTATTTTTTATTCCAGCAATGCTGTAATAAATTCAATGTGAATAATTCAATGGAAAATTTTTATTTTGAGTGTAAACGTTTGATGACATTTCACATCCATCGAACATAAAAACTCGTTCTCTAATTTCATTGTTTTTTTCTACGTAGTCAATTCCTGCCGTAAAATAAAACACGAAAAAGGTGGAAAAGCCCGTTGAACAAAATTGTAGGTGAAAGCTTTATGGTCTAATAGATCTGTAAAAATTTTAGTTCTTTCTTAATTCCTTCGCGTTATTCTCTCTAACATTTTTCGACATGAAATATTGAAATTTCATGTTTGTGGCAGCTCATGCGAGTATGAGTACATTCTTTAATTCATGCGTATAATATAGTTTAAATGAATAGACACAATTAAACCATATAAATTTTCATTGGGAAGTTTTGCTGATTTATCCAGTTGAACGATGCGTCCAATAAATTTGTAATAACACGAATTAAACTGAGTCGATTAAGCATGTACTCTACGGTTTACATCAACTCACCTGGGAATTCATTTTTTATTCGTAGAAAACGGAAATTACGTGTTGTTGAAAATAACAGCATAACAATAAATGAGATAACTGAAAAAAAAAGAGATTAAATGAGGAAATAACAGATTTTAAATGTAAATCAACTGGATGAACTTTTCAGTTTATTACAGAATTAAAGTCGATAAATCCTAGGGTCTAATGACGTTCCACATTGGAACGTAAAAACTCGTTCAATGAATCCATCATTTCTTGGTACATCCCCAATCCTTGCAATGGAAAAAGTGCAAGAGTAGAGGAACCTTTAAAAAAAAGGGGTAGATAAAAGTTTTATGGACTAATGGATCTGTAAAAAAATTTAGTTCCACTCTTATTCATTTATATTATTCTTTACAACACTTTTCAACATAAAATATCAAAGTATTCAAATTGTTAGACGATCGGGACAGCTGTGATGTTGTTAAATTTAATAGGCTCAATTGCAAATCTTTTCAAAATTTGTTATGAGAGTTTTATTTATTGTACGGCTTCATCAACCGTAAATTAAATAGATTTTAAATTTTTAAAAACTGCTACGGAAAGCGAACGTCAGTATTGACCCAATGACGAGGCGACATTGGCCAAATCTTCCCCCGATTTTAAAGTCCTAGGATTCCCCTGAATTTTGACTTCCTTATTTTTTTATTACACAGAGATGTATATGTTCCTTCTTTTTTCGAAAATTTAAGCAGCAAGTCGAGAGGCGCAACGGCTGGATAAACGTCGGTGATCTTCAGGGAGCTGTTCACTTCAAAATAGTTAAATACGAGAGAATAAAGTTTCTGGTTATTGCCCTGAAGGACTCCATAGAGATATACGCATGGGCACCAAAACCCTATCACAAATTCATGGCCTTCAAGTCGTTCGGTGAACTAGCCCACAGACCGTTACTGGTAGACTTGACTGTCGAGGAGGGATCAAGATTGAAAGTCATTTATGGAAGTGCCGATGGATTTCACGCTGTCGACTTGGATTCGGCCACTGTTTACGACATTTATCTTCCCAAACACGTGAGTCTTGATTCTGTGAGAGATTTATCTCATTGTCAGTAGAAGCCACCGATAGCACATTTTTTTACAGTTTTCTCTCTCAATTTTACAATTTTCTTTGGGATTTCGTCAACAGAGTTTTTTTTACACTGATTTATTATTAAAATTCTTTTGAAAATTGTAGATCAGTTCCACGTGAAATGTTAAATACGTTTGAAATTCGGAACAATACGTTCTTTTTGTCAACATTTGACGTTTTTTATCCTGGTAATAACCGAAAAGATTTTATAGACAATTTGATTTTGAACAGATAAATTCAATGTTATGAACAAAATTGTTACAGACTCAGGGACCCATTTGCCCGCATTGTATTGTTGCTCTGCCAAACAGTAACGGCATGCAATTACTTCTTTGTTACGACAATGAAGGTGTTTATGTCAATACATACGGAAGAGTGTCTAAGACAATGGTACTACAGTGGGGCGAAATGCCCACTAGTGTTGCGTACATTGGTACTGGACAAATAATGGGCTGGGGTAATAAGGCTATTGAAATAAGGAGTGTCGAGAGTGGCCATCTTGATGGTGTCTTTATGCATAAGAAGGCTCAACGGCTCAAGTTCCTTTGTGAACGTAATGATAAGGTAAGAACGAGAGAAACGTAATTTACCTTCTATCTTGATATTTTATCATTCTCTTAATGCTCTGCCTTTTTTTTTTTTAATTTTTACTGCTCTTCCTTAACTCCATTTTTTTATTTGTCGAGTGTATAAAGAGAAGACTTATCTGGGATTTGCCATTGTTTTTTAAGTTTATGGAAATCGTCGCAATTTTATTAGAGAAATTTGTCAAATGTTCCCTGAAGAAAGTAATCAAAAAGGAGAAAGAAGTTTTGGTCATTCCAATGGATTAGGCGAATTCTTTCAAAAAATTGCTTCAACAAAATTTAATATAAAAGATTAATTAAAAATAATTCAATTAAAATGCCCTAAAATTTGATAATTTTTGGAATACTCTGCGCTGCGAATTTTTACTATTCTTCGTTAATGGCATTTGTTTATTTGTATTGAAAAGGGCGTAGTTGTAAGGAATTCTGAATGATAATTTGATCATGTGGTGTGCCGCAAAATGTTTCCATGAAATAGTTCAGTATTGCTAATATACCAAATCAATTAAAATTTTTAATTCCGGATTTAGTTCGCTACATGTCGATCAAATGAATAAAATAGGGGGAGGGAATCCCTTTGTCAATTCTAGAACTGACGCGCGGAACAATCATCATCAATTCCTTTGACAATTTCACTCGGAATTGCGGTTGCTATGATTATGCCTTCTTTAACTGTTTTCACTCTCTGATACTGTTGCCAACGCCGGGAATTCCGTTTCGATAATATTTTAGGTTGAGATATCTGTACGAGGGAATGAATGTCGTTTGAATTTCACACTTTTAACGAATGTTTTCTTTTGAAAATATCCCCAAGGAGTCATTCCCGCGTTGTCGTCGGGTTAGAAATAACTTTCCCGTGATACCTTAATTTAGTTATTAAATTAAATATGATTTGGGTGGCAAGAACTGGGCTATTGGCGCAGGTATATCAGGAAAATATGTTAAAGGAAATGTTGACATTTGTCTGCGCAGGTATTTTTCTCGTCAGCAAAAGGTGGTTCATCCTGTCAAATTTACTTCATGACCCTGAACAAACCTGGTATGGCTAACTGGTGATCCCGAATGCGGCCAAATATGGCCCCACCGTCAAACGTACAATTACCAACTCACCATTTACCCCGTGTTTCTGGTTACCTACCACAATGTCCACCTATTCATCCCTCACTGCCACAAACACGTTACGAGGATTACCAACGGTGTATGCATCGTGTCAATAATTATTATCCGAGTGATAATAATTTCAATGGATCACACTATCATCAGAGAGATCATCGTTATCATCAGGCCAGAAGTCGTCATCGAGTTTTTCAATCCAACAGCCGGCAATTCAGTGCTATTGAGGAGAGAAGCCAGGATTATTATTCGACACGCAAGGACGAGGATTACGAGGACTTTAGGTATGACAGGAGTGGACGTGTATCGGCTCGTAGAATCAGTTCTGCTCCACTGACTGGTATCAATATTTTGGTTAAACGATTTCTGTGCTTTCTCGTTTGTCCCACGCTCAGATCATCCATGCGTTATGGGCAGGATTGTTGATTCCTTAGTTTTCGTACTTGGTGTCGAATTTTCGGAATCGGTAAATTCAATTCATTTTTATTTTCGGGTTTGAAGTAAAGAAGTTATTACTTCTTTTTACTGATTTTGGTTTTTCAGGGGAACTTCTGGTCTCTCTTGAATAATTTTTTTGCGACATTGAGTGAGTGAGACAATTGTTTTTTTTTTGGTTCTTTAACTTTGTCTTTCTGTGATTTTCACCAATTTTATTTAAATTCATACTCCTTCATGTCCAAGTGACCGATCGACCGAGAGTACGAGGTTGACACATAAATGCGCAATGCAGTACCCCGACAGCCCCTCGAGATCGTTTTAAATTTATAATCTCGCTGACTGAGTCTCGCCCCTTTTGGCTCTCACGTATCCCTCATTTCAATTAAACTTTTTCATGAAGCGAGGGAGTTTGTTCAGCAAGAGTGGAAAAAACAAAATAAATGGAAGTAAAAAGTACTTGGCTACAGGTGTTTCATTCAAAACCCCATCGTCGGTTAATTAAAGTGGGTTAACACTGTTTTTTTTTTTACATATTCGTATGTCTGTAGAATTCATTCACATGAAGTTTTCGGGGTAAATTATTCTGGCTCTGACATTTGATCTCCAGAAGAACGAGTGGAGAGCGGAGATTTTTAGTGGAGGCAATTGTTTTTAACTTGATAGACGAAAAATTCGACACCATGTATTTTTTTTTGTCAGCGAATTGATGGACTCAATCGTTTGACGACCAAGGTTGTCATGAAATACAATTTTTTGTTTGTCAGCGATGTCAATGAAATGGCTTGACGAAAAAAGGAATTTTTAAAATTGACCATTTGACACTTACTCTTTTTGAGAAAAAAAGTAAAGAGGTGAAAGGTTATAGTTTCACTCTCTGGTTAATTTCGTTCGATTTTATGAAAACATGGGGGAATCGTAAAGGAGTGGTGATAATGAATGTAATGACAAGTCGCTTTTATATCAATTTTAACTGATGGAATAAACTCGAATTTTACGACGTACATTTGATGGAGATGATGATGAAAATGAGACGACGATTCGATGATTGATGTGTGATTGGATGAAGGGAGATTCGCATTTTTTACAGGAAAATAAAGAAAATTAATAGTAGACATTTTGCTGTAGGGTATCGAGTTGCACGTGATGCGGTTATTTTTTTCGGATCATTATTTCACATTCGACCGTCCCTCTTACGATAAAAAACAAAAAGAAAAGAAGAAAAAGAAAATAGTTGAAAATGCGTAGAATGGGCTTTTATTGTCTGGTGATAAAATCTGTACGTTAACGACATCCAATGACCCATGAAAATAACAACTCGTGAGTGGGAAGGAAAATCCAATTATCGACAATGTAATACACACATTTATCGTGCAATAATACTTGCGAGGTTGATATTCTGACGATTATTGTTTCATTAATGGGGGGAATATGGACGAGAGTTAATAACCCTCTCGTAATCATCAATTTTGTACAGGAAAATATGGAAATTCAGAATGAAAGAGTTTTATTATTTCATCGATCGAGTGGAACAGAAAATTGGGCTAATGTGAGTTTCTTTTGTCGTATAGTAAATTAATTCAGACGTTAAGATGTTAAAAATTTATTTTGCTCTTCTATCTGAGCAAAGTATTGTTTAATAAATGGGACAAAAAGAATGAAATTTCAATGTTCCGAAGCATTCGCTATGAATTTTTGAAAAAAAAAACAAGTCAATTCTTTATTTATATTCTGGGAATAAATTCTCAGCAGTCAATTCTATTTCCCTTCATGTGTGAAAATCAATGTCAATGGAATATATTTCAATATTTGTCCCAATTTATTCCTTTCACCTGTGAAAAATAATATTTTTAATGAATGGAAACTAGAACGACCCATCTTCAATAGTCTAACTTTGTACATACTGAAGTATCTTACGGTGCAAGTAGAGCCAAGTTGGTCGTCCGCTGTTAATCGATCGAAGTATCTCCCTCGTATTCTCGATACCTGATACTATACGTTTTAGGTAGTTTTGGGGAGGTAGTTCTCATGGGTATTCTCTCCACTTCCAGAATAACCGAGGACAGTTCCTCGGGCATTATAATTTGCGATTGGATACTCGTTTCAGCAATTAATTACCTTAACGCAGGCCCACGTCTACAATATAAACTTGAAAAGGAAAAAAAAACTTCAACTTAGGATAAATTTTCTACTTAGCTGATGAAAAATGAAGAAAATTTTCGAATAAAAAATTTAATGAAAAATCATTTAAGATGAACGAAAGAGGGACGTCCGGACATTTTGAGAAAGAATTTGTATTATTTCTCTTTTCGTTTCGGTGCATCGATAATGAAAGACTGTTTTATAACGAAAAAAAATGGCGGAAAATGGTAAAAAAATGTGACAAGAAAAATGATTGAAAATTATGAAAAAAAAAAAATGAGAGGAAATGTGAGAAAGTGGCTAAGATATGGGAGTTATTAAGGATTTAACAGAAAACAAATTATCGTTACATTGTTGTATGAAATACCATTTTTCTCTCCTTTCCCTCCTCTCCCCTACTTTCTTTTGATAACGCTGATAACTGCCTCTACGATAATAATCAATTTTGCCTCCTAATTTGCCCATTTCTTGCTTTCTCTTAATTGATCCCTCGATAAAAAAAAATAGCTTTAGCCCCCCTCTCCCTTTTCCCCTTACCCTCCAGCCTTTTATATATATTCTCCCAAAGATGGTAGTGATGATTTTTTTTATATAATTATTATATCAATCAGTTTATTAAATGTAATATTATTTTTTATTCATGTGGTCAGACAAGAAAAAAGTAAAAAAAAATTATTATCACATCGCGATATATGATTACGACTTTATTATCATTATTATTATAGTTAAGGTCAAATATACGGACGATTCGTAAAAAAAATCAAGTGTTTCTGCATTTATTAATCAATCAATTTATTTAGCTAACCTGACCTGGATATCCTTTGCAGGTATTCAATTGATAAAAGTCCTTTTGTCCTTAATTATTATTATTTTTTTAACTAAAACTCCAGGCACTTCGTAATATAATAAATCTCCAGTAGAGTCCTCAGGGGGAATTATTTGAATTTTCGTTGTTTAAGGAAACGGTCGACGGAGGAAATGGTTTGAAAAGGGACGAGAATTGTCGGAACGAAGTGAACAAGACTCCCAGCTCAATTGGAATAGCAGAAGAAGAGTATTTCCAAGTTTTTTCGAATTTAATTCCCGTTGAAAGTCATTATTATACCTGAGGAAGGCCCTTTAGAAATTTACCCTGATATTCGTTATTCCTTGAGTGTTCTTCGAATATTCCGCTCACTAGATTCGTTCAGAAAAGAAAGACTTGTATTTGCAATTTATATAAGTTAATAGGCGACTTGAGGCGATTGCAAGACGATTTCAACCGCGCCTGGCAACCCTGAATTATTGCATTGTCATATTGCTTAACGCCCTAGGATATTCTGGGCGGTTTATCGCACCCCAAACGCACAGATAAATTGAACTTTTGATGCCATTAGCCATGACAAAGAAGAATTTTTAACAATCGCATTAGGTTTATCGTATTATCATGCACGTGCCAGCTTTATTCAAATAATGATAATTCATTTGTCGAAGGGGGTGGTTTTACAACGAGATAAGTTATTTCCATTCGATTAAAATAAATATAATTTGATAGGATAAATGCATTGTCTCTGGAGTCTGGGAACATAATGGGAGCTTTTATTCATTTGTTGTCTGAAGCGATAATCATTTTGACTCTTTTGTTTAATGAATAAAATATTATTCAGCCTTTTGTTTCGACTGTCCTTCTGTTGGACTCAATATATGCTCGCTCAGACTCGGTCTATACCTAGTTCTAGGCGAAAAAATGGGCTATTTGAGGTCAATGAGTAATCGTTTTTTTGCCGTGGATTGCGCGGTCATTTATTTATGGTTGTTTGGAGGAATAATCCATTCAGTTTGCACTTAGTCTTTATATTCAATCCATTTTGTGAGGGAGTTATTTACAGTCGCAGTTGAGCAATTATATTTACACAAATATATTTTTTTATTTTTCGTTTCATCAGATCAGCGACGTTTTGCAAAAGTTTTCCAAGTTTTTTAAATAAATTCTGTCAACACGTCAAATAATATTTTTTCCAAATTTTAATAAAGGTTTTTTTTTTCTCTTATTTTTCTATTTTATTGTTTACTATGTGAATAAATTAATTTATTTTATGGAAATTAATTATCTTTTTATTTGGGGACGTGCCAAAGTCAATCTCTGGGCGAGAAAAAATGAAAAAGTGGTGAGTACGAAAAAATACTTGGAAAATTATGTGATTATCAGTGCTCAAAAATAATTCTCTAAATTGTGATATTTTTTGTCTTCCATTTTCTACGAAAAATCGCAATATTTTCTCACCAGACTCCACTTCAAACCATAAACTCTCTCTTGGAATTAAAAACTCCATCAAACTCAATGCAATACTTCACAGGGTGAATCATTGCGCGGGAATGAGAGGTAAATTTCTCGAGTGTTTAAAATTTAACCCGTGTATTTTAACTGTGAAATAAACCCACCTGTCTACTGTACGAATTACACCCAAAAGCTAATGAGATATTTGCGCTTTAATTTTGGGGGCTCCTCCTCCATTCATTCCACTCTATCCCCATACCATATTCGCTGAAATTCAAATGGTCTGTGCGTTGCGGTACGAGTTGATACGTTTCCTCTCCGGCGTAATGGAATGGACTGCTTGAAAATCACAAGTCAGAGTTTTGATTTTACGATTTTAATCAGGGGAAAAGTTCGGCCTGATTCGGTGGAATTTTATAAGATTAATGTCCCTTGTTTATAAGAAAATTGAGACGTCATTTTTTTTAAATTTCCGAGCAGTATCAAATGAAGAATAAATTATTTATTCAACTTCAGTAGTTTTAAATAAATATAAAATGATTTTTTTCAATTAAACAAGTAAATAATCGTAAATATTTTTCGAACGAGTGATTCGTTGTATCAATTTCCATTTTCATTTCAGTTTAGAATACACTGTTAGAAAAAAAATGAACTTTCAATGACAGTTTGCCTCTAATTTTCGGGACAGTGCCAGTGAATTTGAGTTGGAAGTAGAACACCTATAAAATGTCAAGTTTCACGGAAACTTCAGTGAAAATTCCCGAATTTTGAGCAGTGTAAAGACGAAAATTCCTCAAATCCTTCAATACTGATTTGCCCTAAATATTCAATAAAATCTGACTTCTCATGAATTTTTTTTCCTGAAATTATATGTAATATGATTGTCCCAAAAATTCCAGAATTCCTTGGATGTAATTTTCTGGAGATCTATTAATATTCAGGAGTCGATGAGTTTAAAAGTTCCAGTTCTCAGCGATTTTTCACTGAAGTCATGAATATTCAGTGACAAAAATTGTCAAGCAGTTAACCAGAAAATTTCTCCAAAATTTTCTAACAGTCTAAATTAAAAAATGTCAAATGAACATTTAGATCCCATTTAAATGCATTTATTCTCGGTATGTATTCCCTGGGGATGGGAAAATCATATAATCATGGAACCGGGTCGAGTATCCTTTTAATAATTCGTGAGAATCGTTTAGTTTTGTACGTTTAACTGTTGTACAAATTCGAGGTTCACATTGTGGTTGGAAAAGGTAACTGAGAGCGTGGTATGTGCGGGTGCTAGTGAGGCAGCGGTGGGGTGAGACGGAGAGACAGTGGTTATGGCTGCAGGGGGTAAAAAGAGAGGTCAGTTGAGGTAGAGATGCGATCGTCCACACCGATACGCGTGTGGGCTGACTAAAACCTCCCAACTCCCCTTGGCCCAAAACTCTAACCAAAACCACTGGGAGGGAAGTTTGGTCGACCATAACGGATGTACGGTATATAGTGGGTTTCCGTTCGAGTTACGGGAAAAGGTGTCTTCTACGTGTAGAGATACGGATTTTACCTCGATAGGGGCACGGCGGGAGGGCGCTAGAGCTGAGAAGTGATGTTGAGTGGATTTTGGGGATGTCGTGGAGATTTCCAGGCGTCGCAATTTTTCTTGTCTGGGAAAAATTTTTCCGCGAATATTCTCTGTTCTATGCTAATAATTTTCCTCCAGAATAAATGGAAGTTTGTCGGGATAATATGGTTTTTGGAAAATTGCAATAAATTGGCCGATTTTCATCGGAAAATAGAACGCGTCGGGAGAAGTTTGATTGAGTTAAAACTCATTTAACTTGCACTATTGGGAATTTTACTGTTGGCATTTTTATCGTCGGATAGTTGTACGAATTTGAAAATCATTTTGACGGCGAAAATTCGCGTGAAAATTCAATGTCAGTCCATTTTTTTTCTGAAAATTAATACGGATCAGGGTAATTCCTCTTTTGTAGATATTTTTGTTAATTTTTGGTATACATTTTCTGGGTAAATACTGGACTAATGGAATCCTTTGTTCATGTGTATGTTCAATGATACTTTTGGCAGCATTCTTTTGAAAAGGTTCGAAACATGCTCTATTAAGCCTCCCATCAAACGAAACGGAAAACGGCTCACGCTTCCATTTAATTAATTTCACTGGATAAATTCGTGGATAAATTGGGCACTTTACATGAAAGTATTTTTCGTCATAATACTTCAATTATGCATTCCATAATTTTCCAACAATGCCGGGGATTTGGACAGAGAAAAACAATGGATTATATTCATGAGGGATTAATATGAAATAATGAACTGAAAAATACAAATCCTCTGGATATCGCTGTCGATATGCGACAACATCGATATTATAACATTGAAAATATATTTCTCTCGTTTAAAACAAATATTAGCGTAAAATATAATTTTCAGTTCCGCAGAAGATGGTAGGGATTTAATAATTGCAAATTCAAAAATGGTAAAATTGAATGAATGATACTATTATAAATATTTGCTCTCGTTGACAAAATATGTTATGGTAAATATTAACAAAGACGGAAGAGGAGGGCGCCTCCCAAAATAAAACATAAAATAATTTACAAACAAATTTTAATAACTCCCACAATAATCCATATTTTCAACTCGGGGTTTATCGCACTTTAAGGCCCGGGTGTAATAGTTGGTAACCTCGAAATCCCCGTGACTAATTACAAGAAAAATAATTATTATATCATAAGCAAACCTAATTTCCGACCTCCGCGTATGATTTCTGCAAGTCGGAAATGATGTCTGCGCACCATTTGATCAGTATTTCATGTGTAATGAGTGACGGAGATTTCGCAGTGATAAATTATTACACCCGGTCCTTAAATACACTCGTTGAGGAGCGGTTAGTATATCGACTGAATGTTTATTTACGTAAAATTTGGAAGATATCGGGCGAACGACCATCAAAACAAAAGGTGTCAGTGGTATTTACCTGGACAAACGGGCACGATCGTCGGGTTTCGGCTGTTTGTGGCTCAGTTTCGTGTGGATTGAGTGGTAGTCGGACGAGATACGGTGTGTCTGAAAATTGTGCGAAGAGCAGTACACGTTCTGAAATTTTTGAGTGCTCATAGTGAGAACCCAGTGACACCCCCCTCACCCAAGTGATTCATTGGCCTCTCTGACAGATCCCCCCACACGTGCAGATTATTCTTCATAAAAAGATTTTTCATAATTTTTTTCTGCCGACAGAAGGGTCGGAGGAGTTGTGGGGATTAGCTGTTGGAGGGATCATTGATGATCATTTTTGACATCATCATTGTGCTGTCCTTTGTCTGCTTCCGTGTCAACACGTGTTGTCTTCGGGACCAGGCATCACGCACGTCCACGCCGTTGGTCCGGGGTCACGCAGCGAGTGGTGAGGTAAGAGATGCTCTAGAGCCCGTAACTTTCGACCTAATCATTTCCGACACTCCCGGTTTTTGACATTTACAATCGCACAATCGAGCCTAAATTAAAAAAAAATGATGTAGGGGGTCTGTCTTAAAATTTATCAAAATCGTAAAAAATAGTTTATTTAAAAAAATTAAAGTTCCAGTTCTGCGGGAACGGCTAGGAATGTAAACTCGCAAGTCGTGAAATTCTAAAATTAACTGAAAAGTGGATAGAAGCGGTCATAGATAAAATAATTAAAAAACAATTGAGACATCATACGTTCCGAAAAAGATCCTCAAACAAACCGAGAACTCCCCAAAACTGAAATCGGCGCCCAAGAGCCTTAAAAACCCGACGAAAGGTGTCTCAATATCAAACACGATTTTTTCTCGTAAAATTATCATTCGCGCTAATTAACCTCTGCACGCCCTCGTCATAACAAAACCCCTGCCGTCACCCTAAAAAAACCTCAATTTATTCTCAAACTCCACCCCCGTCTCCCCTCAGAAGCCAATTTACTCTCGCATTGAGTTATGCATCCGCTAATTGCGGGTCGCCTTATATACCCGCCGACCTGAGGTTCCAAACTTTCGCGATTCTTCAACGGAAGTGGGGAAAAAAAAAAACCCCCTCACCACCCGGAGTCCGTTGGCCGCGCGTTCGCTCCCTCCCCATTTCTCTTGTTCCCAAAAAATCCGAAAGATCATAAAAACCCCAGTCTCCAAAAACCCGCAGTCGATATTGGCTTGCCATAATTCCTCCCCCAGCCATAGCCGCCATTCTCTCATTTACTTTCCACCCCCTACCAACCCCTCCTTTCCTCTATTTTTTCGTTTACCTTTTTTTTTCAGACTAAGCGCTCGTTTACTCTGGCAACACACACAGAGAGTCTCCGGGCAAATGGTTAGAGCCTCCCGTCCAACCCCTTCCAAACAGCGAAGAGAAACCATTGCACTATACACACATCACCGACCCTGCAAGAGGGTGGGTTGGTTGGGTAGTTCGGGTGCGCTTAATGTGCGTGTGACAAGTCTCGAGACAACACGATAACGACGACTGCGAGATGAGGTAGGTGTGGTATGCCGTCGAGGTTAAAGAGAGACGGATGGAGTGAATGTGTACCTGTGTGTGTATGTTTGTGTGTGTGTGTGTGGGTTTAGGGGGTGAGGAAGAGCGATATGGATGCCTGGGAGAGAAGAACCGGTGCAGTTATTCTCAGGCGATAGAAGATTCTCAGATCCCTGAAAAAAAGGAGAATTCAAATGGAATTGAAACTTCGGGAGAAAAAAATTCGCTACCCTCGCCCGGAATTCCAACCCTTCTCCTTCCCAGCGGGGCAAAATGGGAGGATTTAAATATTAATATCTAAGAATTGCCGGAATGAAATTGCCTACATAACATATTACTGGTCGTCGGGGGCTGGATAATTGAATTTAATTGTAAATCACTTGGGTCACTGACAAAAAGGGAACGAAAAAATTGTCTCTCCGATCCTGGCGACCGAACGAATCTGAAAAAAAATGAGTTTCTCGAGGGCGCCTATCGCAGAAAAAATTATTGTCGATTTCGAGGAGAATAAGAATTCTCAGAATTCTTTCTCTCCATTCAATTTATTCTTTTTTTTTCAACGCCTTTGTTCCTTCCTCCCTTCTATTCACATCCTCTCCCCTTCCCCGTTGCCCATTTCCCCCGATTGTGTGATAAATATCACAAGTGGCAGAAAATTCAAACGTACAAAAAAGTATTCCAGTTTTTTTTTTTTTTCAAATAGGGGAATTTTTACATCCACATTCCTGTGACTGGAATTATCCTCACCATAAATTATTCAAGAAATTTATACTAAAAAAAATGATAGCCCAGATCGGCTCGTAAAAAGTGGGTCAATTTTGTGGTAATCTAATTTAATTTTTCGCTTTAAAAATCCCCAACATTCCATTTGTTTTCTTCCCTCAATTTTTAATCTATTGAATATAAAAAATCTCCGAGTCGTGAATAAAATAATCAATATCCAAAAAAAAAAATTGCTCCTTTCTATCCATTGAACACAACAAAATCGAAATAATTACCCATCACCAAATAAACAATCCAAAATCTCCGCTTCCCTAAAAAATTCTGCCCACGTAATCGTCCACTCAAGATGTCCATCATCACCGCACTTACCTCAGCCTGTTCGTACAGACATAGATGAAGAGAAGAGCGTGTGGGGTCGAAGCAGGAAAAGCCATTGCATGTGGATTCAGTGAGTTAACGGGTTGAGGTACCGTAAAACCGGCCTAGCCGTTTGAACAAACGAGAGGTTGAGGGGCCGGGGGGTTTGGCGAGGAGAGAGTGAGAGGGAGAGAATGAGTGAGAGTGGGGTAAAGTGGAGGCAGAGCTGTATCGATGTCCGGGGTTCACCGCTGTTGAAGGGGGAGGGGGGGTTGGCCGGGGGGGGGGGGGGGGGGGGGGGGGGGGGGGGGGG
>JAPYZN010000201.1:0-45070 GCA_030522865.1 Psyttalia lounsburyi
TTCTTAGGCCTGCAGTTTGCGCCGAGATTGTAAGGCAGCACAGTAATTTTTATCGGAATCGCACTATAAAAATTCACAGATTTTTCTCTCCGTGTATACACGGGTGAGAAAAAAATTGCAGAAAATGGCAGATTTCGTTGATAAATTCTGCAGTTTTGCAGAAATACTCTGCAGTGAAGATGAATAAAATTCGGTTATTTTATGCAGCCCAATTTGCAGAGATATTTCGATGAAAATCGGTCGATTCTCTATATTTTCAGCACGCTGTGTCGGAAAAGTAACTTTTTTGTCACTCTCCGCTTTGCGTCGAGTGACTGAATGGTATTTTTCGGAACAAGTAACAAAAATGGTTTTTGGCGAGTGGAGGTTTATATCACGAGCCGATGGCGAGTGATATAATCCCACGAGTCAAAAACCACTTTTTTCACGAGTTACGAACATAATTTTTCATCTCAATGTGTAAAAACCACTTTTTTCACGAGTTACGAACATAATTTTTCATCTCAATGTGTCGAAAAAGTACTCCGCTTTACGTCGAGTGACTGAAAAGTTACTTTTCCGCCACAGCGCGATGAAAAAGTACTTTTTCGACACATTGAGATGAAAAATTATGTTCGTAACACGTGAAAAATGTGTTTTTTTTTCACTTGTTACGAAATATAGTATTTCGACACATTGAGATGAAAAATTATATTCGTAACTCGTGAAAAAAGTGGTTTTTGACTCGTGCGACTATATCCCTCCCCTTCGGCTCGTGACATAAACCTCCCACTCGCCAAAAACCATTTTTTTTCACTCGTTACAAAATATACTATTTCGACATCCAAAATTAGATAATTCGTTTTGAGAAATTATCACTGAATTTTATTGTAAAAAAAATTGTATAGCAGAACGATACTCGGCAGATGTATTTTTCTAAATTCTAATTTATTGGGAAGTGCGAAATACCTCACTTTACGCGCATGTTCCGAAAACTACGTTATTACTCACGTAATGAGGCGATGTGATCTGGCGAGGGATAAACTACGTTTCCCGGAGTCTTAAACTCTATTTCATCATTTTACGCACAGTTTGATGAAATAAGCGACAATACGGTTTGACTAACGAACGAGAGTCGCCGAAAATTTCCCAGTAGTGCACGTCGATAAATGATCATCCTCAGCAGCTACCCAAAGGATCGCCTGGCGCCATCTAACACGAGGCATGCGAACACCCTCACCTCACGCGATAGAAAATCTAGGAGAAAGACTACGGAAATGAGAGTTGCGCCTGCGCAGTGTAGTGCACGGTGTGGCCATCTTGAAAAAAGATATGTCGTATTGTGGTAAACGTCAACAGTCCCGTGTTTATTTAACATTACATGTCCCCAATTGATGCTAATACATACCCCAAGAGTGTCCAATTATCTCAATATTATAATTTTTTTCGTCCACTGGCGTGAGTTAATAAATTAATTTGCTGAACGAGAAAGGATGAATCGAAGTGACGGATTGGTACAGAGGCGTAGAGTTGTTAACAGCAATAGTGGTAATGGATTGGGACAGGAAGGTGGAACACCTGATCAAAGTGGTGGCTACAATGATCAATCATCGGGATACGGTGACAATGACAGTAATTCCTTGAAGGACCTCAATTCAAATCCAACTGTCGACGAAGATTCAGACAAAGAGACCCGACTGACACTTATGGAGGAGGTACTCCTGCTGGGACTCAAAGATAAAGAGGTGAGTGACTATTGACACATATTCGCAATGATGATTCTCTAGGATTTCATAAATAATTATTTACCTTGTCGGACTATCTGCCAAATGAAAGATTGGGGTGCATTGCATTTTTTTTTAATACAAGGGCTACACATCATTTTGGAATGACTGCATAAGCTCGGGTCTCAGGGGCTGCATCCTAGCTGAACTCGGCTTGAGAGGACGAGTTGAGCTAGAAAAAGCTGGTATGCGTAAGAGGGGTCTCCTTTCACGTAAATTGTTGGTCAAAAGTGATGCGCCAACTGGCGATGTACTTCTCGATGAGGCACTCAAACATCTGAAGGAATATGATCCACCAGAACCTGTTCAGAGTTGGATCGAATATCTCAGTGGTCTGTATATTTGATCGACAACTCGATATTACTAAGTTTCAGCTAGAGATGTGAGTGAAAAATTACGGGTCAAGTGGTAAATTTGCTATTATGTCTGGGAAAAAAAATGACGCAGAGTCATCACCGAGAAACTACCAAAAACATTCTGATCATTTTGATCTATACAAGAGAAATCTGGCTTCAAAACTTACGATGATTTGTTTCTTTGTTTTTCGAAGGAGAAAAATTAAGCGAGGCATTTGAGTTAGGCACCATATTTCGACCCCCCGGAACAGGACTTATTTCCCTAACGCTATTAATGGCACAAACCGTGGAAAATAAATTTTCAAAATATTCATAAGATTTTTCATTTTGCATACCCAATTCAGGTCAGGATCGGAAACCAGCGAATTTTGTTTGAATTGCGGGGGGAGAAGAGACTAAACTTATTTCACATCTCTAGTCTTAGCTTTAATATTTTTGTGATTTTTGGCTCTCGTCGGATTACAGGGGAAACATGGAATCCACTGAAGCTACGGTACCAGTTGAAAAATGTTAGGGAGAGATTAGCTAAGAATTTAGTTGAGAAGGGTGTTCTCACGACTGAAAAACAGAACTTCCTGCTATTCGATATGACTACACATCCTCTGACAGATAATTTGGCAAAGACGCGTCTTGTTAAAAAGGTATCTATCTCTCAATTTTACAATACGAATTCTGCATAGTTTCAGGTTTATTTTTGATAGAGAAAGAAAACGTGGGTCTAGTGATTGACTTGTAATCAGCGGAAGTAGAAAGTCACTATCTTATCTACTGAATTGCTTGAATACTTGTGCTCATGATGATAACTATATAAAACGCCTCTTCTTTTTTTCATGGAGTACATCAACAAGTAAATAGTGCTTTGATGCTCCCGGCGCATAATATGTAGATTCATGATCATTGGAAACTACCACTCATGAGTCAATTTGTGCTGCTAGCTGTTGGCTTGAATGCAGTGAGCTTCTCGATGAAGTCACTCCACTTAATTTGAGTGCTCTCGAAAAATGATACTAGCGACCTAATATTCGGATTTAAATGGTTTGCGGAGGAGGTCGCACTATTAGAGTCATTTATATTCATCTGAATTTCTTATCTATATAAAACGGGCTCAATTTGTGGGCGAATTTCAATCACGAGCACTTCCTCGGGTTTACATGAAAAGACCCCGGAGAGAAAATGACAAATTTTGTTTCCTGTACAATCGAATTTTTGCGCACCTGTACAGCTCGATAATTTTTTTCTCAACGCTGCGACCATAAGAACCGATGAAAGTGACAAGTCACTATACAGCGTTTGTGAAAAATAATTGTCGTCTATTCTGTGAAAAATTTTTGAACGCTCAGTCATCACTCACTTTCGCTGACGTGATTTTCAATGGAAGTCTGAATAAATTTTACATCGTCGGATCAGACGACTTTGACGCTTAGTAATTTTGTCAGAGCAAGCAGAAATTCATAATTTGTGTTATATTATTATTGGACTTTGAAAAAAATTTGTTTAGTGATTTTTTCTGAATATCCCCATTCCATGTTTACCCATAGCTACTTGGACTTGAATTTAAGTGTCTCTGAATTTATCGATCTGCGTGTCACCTGTGTCATTAATGACTGATTAGTGGGTCTCATATCGAGGTCATCAAAGTAAATGGATAATATTTACTATCCTCATTGAGAATCGTCGTTTGTAAAGGTCACAGGGGATATAGCCCTACGAATAGAATAGAATTTCAAGCACAATTTGATTTCCACGAGAGACAGTTCGCTCCTCGTTTTTGTTGAAGTACCCATAAAATGAAGTAATAAGAGCCCACAAAAAAACGTATAACTTTAAACGTAACCGTAAAAAAATTTTTAGATCCAAGAAGCTGTTCTTTGTCGTTGGGTTAACGACGCCGGTCGCATGGACAGAAGAACCCTAGCACTTGTTATATTAGCATACGCTGCTGATGTATTAGAGAATGCATTTGCACCCCTATCAGACGATGATTATGAAGTGGCAATGCGTCGAGTAAGGACACTGTTGGATCTTGACTTTGAAGCTGAAGCTGCTAAGCCAAATGCCAATCCCGTATTATGGGCTGTTTTTGCTGCATTCAATAAGTAGCAATGGGATGATATAAAGAGTATTCACAAGTGTGACAGTGAGGTAACTATTAAGGTCGAGTGAAGGGGAATCATTATTTCTTCTGTTTGTACAACTGTCCTTTATTTTTTCTCATTGCAGTGTGTCAGTTTACGTGTACAATCGTCCATTAATATCATATCCCAGACCAAGTCGTTGATGTTCTGATGTAAGATATCGGAACGCAATCATTTTGAAAAAAATATAAAAATGTGCCATTACAATCATGAAAACATGAATTATGTTAGAATATTTGATCATTCCTCTGGAGCTTCGCCAGTTTTTGTGCGGGTGGAGAGAAGAGATTTATGGGGGTTCAAGTAAATTTGACGAGTGGCAGCGAAGTAATTGACGAGATGAATTAAAGAGAGATTCCCTTTAATACTGCGGATGGAATGATCAAAGAAAAATAAAAATGTTTGCAGTACTATACGACGAGAGCAATTTACACATTGTTAATGAGTTATATATCATTTGTGTTAGATCATTTCTTCACTTTGGCATATTTGTTTGTTGTTATAATTGAAATTTTACGGTAACCCAACGAAATCGTGTAAATCTCTCGGCCGATGGCGAGCGAAAATTTTGAATGATTGAGCTCCACTGCCATTTGGTAATCAATTGCTCTGATTCATTTTTTTATGTTTAACATTTTCGTCAGTGTTGTGGCAAAAAGATAAAATTAATGGGGGGTATGTTAACGGAATGATTGTAATCCTACAATATAGCACGTATCTCACGCTCCGTGGAAAATTTGGAAGTGTGCTACTACACCAGATTTTATGTATTGTAGGTTGGACGTGCTGATAACATTTGAGAAGAAACATTTCCTAATTCGATTCAGTCTCTGCGTGATATGCGCGAGTGTCATTTTTAATGATGTGCTTTTTCTGTTTATTACACGTCTATGATTGATTATCATTCCAGTTAATTAAAAGTGGGAGAATATTATGTGGACTGAATGAAGCATTATCCATGCACAATTCAATCTCTCACTTGATTCGTTATTTCGAAATTTTACGTTCATTAATGGTGACATTCTCGGAATAGCACACGTGATTCAATCTGATAAAAATACCAATCCAATGATATAATAATCATAGACAGAGTTGTGGGTATGATTCCATGCTAATGAGGGCAATGAAAATCTGAAATTTTTCGCTAAGGATCGAATAAACATTTACGATGTTTATGGATTTTGTTGTATAAAGGCATGTGACGTAAGTGAATTTGAATTCTCTATACGGAGAGTAAACGGAATAATTGACTTCAACTGTTTAATCATTGAGGATAAGATATTTTACATTTTCCTGTGTTTTTTTTTTTCGGTTTTAATTTGAATAGGTTTTTTCCTTCTTTTTTAAGGTAATGATTATTTGAGAATTATTTTCTTTCAAATTATAAAAAATATAGTTGATTGTACAGTTATAGAGAGAAGATATTACCATGTGTTTACATTCAATAGTTACTTAATATCAATCATCATTAGAAATTGTACTACAATTAAGAGAAATTAAATAAAAACAGTTAAATCAGACTGGTCATTTAATGAATCCACAATGTTTGAGGCTTTATCCTTTATTTATATAAATTATACACAAAATTGGAAGTATTTGGTCTCCATAAAGACTTTTTGAACTTTTTCAATTACAAAATTAAATACGCTAGCTGCATATCGCCGATTATACCACGTTCGACAAAAAATACCGAAAACGAGGCACAGAAGTATAATTTGAACGCTTTTATAAATTTATAATTTGCCACGGGATGATGTGTTCATTATTTGTTGACAGATAAGCAATTTTAGGACTTGAAATTTTTTTTTGTAAAAAGTATCATCATTCTCATTGCAACTAGCGTATAATGTATTATTGAACAGAAATTCAGAAAGTATTGAGCTTGATTCTTTCGTTCCATTGAAATTTAACTCCCTTGGGTATCGATTGTTGCATGAATTAAACCATACTGACCAGATATCAACCAATCATTATTTTGATGTTTGCTACGTAATTCCGCGGCTTTCCCCGGCTGCAACCCCACACAAACGTCAGCTTTGAGTGTCCTCAAAGTTACTAAATTACTGGGTCTGAATCCCCGGAGAGCAGTCACCAGATCTGTCGTGGATTCCCAGTTGATGTCGCCCATTAATTTTCTGTAGTTCAAATCTCCCTTGAAGATGATCAATTTTGCTGCTGATAGTTTTGAGTACAACTCTGGCGCCTCGGTCTTCATTTGGGAGAAATCGTACGGTGATGTCCAGAAGGGTTCATCCTGGAGAGAGAAATGGAGATGAATGTAACAAGTACCGGTGAATATTTTGACAAATGGTTCTCAAAGGAGGGGGCTGGATCCTTTTGAATTTCTTTGAGAACTAGAAACGAGAAATTACCTCAATACTCCAGGCGCCACTATTCAGATAATTCTGACAAACTTCTCCCAACTCGTGGAGATTGGAATCTGACGACTTCTTCATAGACTCCACCGTCCACCAGAAATCCTTCCCAGTGACATCGCTTATGTACCAAGGATGCTTCTTCACGTAGAACCTAACTTTGCTCGCTAATTTATGGTGTGTCATGTACACAGCCAAACACAAATCAGTGAAAAGTTCGTATCCAGTGTTATCTAAGACAACATCAACAATGGCATCTTCATCGCCGTCTCTCTTGTCAAGGAGATTCCAGACAGATGAGGAATCGTCGATTAAGAGATTAGGGTCAATCGTTGATAAGCTCTCAGCAGGTCCGCAATACTCGGAGGCGCTCATGGCGGCACCACAACTGTGTGACAGGTCACACCTGAAACAGGTCTTCCTTAACAACTGTCTTTGAAAGGGGAAATTACAATCGTCTTACCTGTTTCCCCAGAGGTTCAACTTCATCAGCGATATGAAATCCTCTTTCTTCTTGGTATTATTTTCGGATTTTGTCGTGAGATATAACGTATACTTAGCCAGTCCTGACATCGAGTTCAGTGCCCCACTGAAGGCATACTCTTTTTGCTCTTCGAAACAATCCAGTGATGACAATGTTTGCCTGTAATTTATTCAACATAATTATCAATAATGAGACTTACGGGCAAGTTCGATAGATGATGATTTCTTGCACTATTCTTTAACTCGTTCAATGTTTTTTTACTGGAATTTTGGTACATTTTTCTAAAAGGAGAATCAAATAATCTTACGTTAATACATAAATTTGCCACAATCTCCTATACATATACGTTTCACAGAAGAGCCAATCATTTTCGAACCACGTGACTGGGGAAGAGTCATTAATTCCCTTATCACGAATGCAATCATTCCAAAGGCTTGCATCGCCGTCTTTTTCACTATTCGATAAATTAAGCAGTTGCAGTGGTTTATTGGTCATTAATTCACTCCTCAATTGGCTGATGTTTCCCATGACTGCTTTCAATTCCTGAGACGCTTCCTTCAAATAATATGAAACAATCATGCTTCGAGGACAGTTGAAAAGTCCCTAATTTCTAATAATTATCTCACCTTTCCGTACTTGTTTACAATTGACTCCTTATTTCTGCTCATCGTATCTATTATTTTAGTCAATATTACTGGCGATCTATCCTTTGTACTTACATAAGCAAAACTCCTGAAAAAAATTCCGAAAAAATTGTATTTTTTTTGCAGTGAGTGATGCCTTGAATGATCACACAATACATATCACTTGAAGGTTACAAACAATAAGTGAAATATTTGGATGAAATAAGTTGATTATTACTTGCGATATTTTCCTGAGAGTCGAGCCCCAATAGGTGTCTCAATATCCTCGAGACCTTTGATATCATCCGATGAATTTATCGCTGTCATTGTTGAATGAACGTAGGTTGTAATTCACAACACAATGAGGATGACCCCGAGTAACTGGGTGATTACCACCGAGCGGGATGCTGTTCCTTATTGGCACTGAAAACTCGATGTTCACAGAACCCAATAGTGAAGAACATACTCAGATGAGATGTCCATGTTGATGATCAACACTCCAGGTGATGTTTTTTTTCTTATTTTCATTTTCCTTCCCCTTTTGTGGAGACACAGGATAGAATTATTTTGATTACAATGGTTTTATGGAGATTGTCCTGGGGAGGAAGGTGGCAGTGGGCTATCATGAAGAGCTACGAGCCTGAAGACTGGCGAGGGAACCTCACGTGGTTGACGCAGGCGCCCCGTAGAGATAGACATTTGTTGGATTACAACTGAAATTGTAAAGTAAAAATAAATTTTTGGTTTTTCTCCGTATATAATCGCTCCACCTGAATTTTCACAAATGGGCGACGATCGAAGTCGAACAGTCGTTGAACGCCTCCCATTGAACAATTGTTTTTCCTCGAATTAAATTGTTAGCAATGGAAAATATTCGAATGACAATAATGTGGTTAGAAATAAACAAATATAATAGAATTCGGATTATGATTTAAAATGTTCGAACAGCCCAAATTACAATGAAAATATTGCAGGATTCAGATATTCTCGAGTCGACATGTCGAGTACAAAAATATCGATAGGAGAAATGTCGAAGCTACAGTCACGTTCGGCAAACTTCAGACGTCAGATCGGCTTGTTTTGCTCGTCAATATTCCATATAAACAAATGTAACCAAAATGTCAAATTTGATATAAATAAAACGAAAGATTCGTCATGAGTTTTTATCGATTCTGTTGGATGAGATACGGATTATACACTGGGGGATTCGTCTCCGTGTCCTGCAGCTGATTCAGGTAAAATATATTTTTGTGAGTTTTGGAGCCACAATTTGGAGCACTGTAACGATGAATCACCTTTGTTGCCCTCATGTGTGATTTTTTTTTTATTGGATTAGAGAGAAATTTCCGTGAGTTCTGTTTAGGCTCAATGAATTTCCGAATGCTTGGGACGTGATTAAAAATACAGACAGGGCTTGCTCGTCGAGAAATGATCTAATGAGAAATGGATACGAAATAATCTTATTCAAACTATAATTAATAATTGATATATATTTCTTTTAAGTACAGATTTGTTTATTCGCGAAGTGTCGTATCACCTCGCTCGCTCAATTTTAACATTCAATAGTACACAATTCAACCAGTAAATCGATTTTATTATTCTGCGGTTATCCATAAGTTTTCAACATGAAAATTGTCTCAATTGTGAGTCATTGACTCTCTCATATGGATTTTCACACGGATGCGTCATCTGTTTACGCTGTAGGCAGCTATTCTCTGTAGAGTTCGAGTATGTACATAACATGTACTTTGTGTTCACTCGTAGATGAAAAAAAATTGGGAATACTCTTCACTGTTGCAACATTTGCTAATAGTCATTAATAGAGGCAGTGAAAAGTCATAGATCGATGAAATAATGACGTCTAATTCTAAAAAATGCAAATTAAATTAATTCAATCGTCCGAGTAGATAGTTTCAATGATTCTTGTCAACAAAGAGCGACGAAGAATATTGCAGCAGTGAGAGAGCCTGTAATGATTGTTATCATATTTATTTGCTTTCGTATCTTTTATTCATATTGATTTCCTTTTATTGTGAGATATTCCAATGCTGGGGCATATTTTATTCTTGGCATTTATCATTCATCCAAAATAACCTATTTACATACAAAAATTCGTAGTAATGAGAAAGAAAGAAGAACAATGGAGAATAAAAACAAAAAAATTTGAAACATATTAAGGCTCCAGCAGGCTATTATAGGCTACAATCTACAATGTACAACGCATTTATGTACTTCATGATTCAATTTCTTTTAGTCACTCATTTAGTTAGTTTTAAAATTCTCTTCAACTCATCAGCTTGAGTTTTGCTTTCTTCAATGGGTCTGGCTGTGCAATGTGTGGCAAGCGAATAGCACCAAAAAGTTTATCAACTTTCTGCTTGGGAACATAATGGAGAAACAAATGTTATCCAATTAAAAGTCATACTTTCTTACTATTGATATTTCAACGTACGATTTGTTTCGTCTTTATCTCGGTATAAAATCATTGTCTGTGGTGAAAGTTGGTCATATAAATGCAACAAGACTTTCTAAAAATGTCCAGTATTCACATACACTCGATGTTTTGAGTAATAAAAATATATCATGAAAAATGATTGAAGTGTTTAATTCATTTTTGAATCGTTCAACGATATCGCGACGTAAAAAAAATGTTTATTGTGCTAACTATGAAGGGAATTACTTTATATTTCATTGTGCCCCCTGATTAGCCCAAATGCCATAAATGCTGAGCATTCAATGTTAACTTCCCCCACCCCCATTAGTTGACGAATGAGGCAAAAAAAATGTATCGTCAACTGCAATCAGATGCTTTTATTTCTTCATAAATTTGTTTTGCGCACGTTACATTTTGCCTACACGTACACATCACACCTCCAGACTGATTCATGATTCAATTATAATTATTTTCCAGTTTATTAAATTTTTCCTTTGTATTCAGCAAAATGCCTCATTCCTCATAGTTTAATTCTCTTATTTAATTAATATAAAAAAATCTATCTTCTATTGACTCTTAAGCTCTTTCCCAATACTGTACGAGACAATTTTGTTCCAGTCCATTTTTGTTCGCATAACAGGAAGTTGTCTTCGGAGTGCCTTGAATGTTGTATCAGACATTGTCTGATAATTCACTGATATTGCCGTTTGATAATCATTCTCAGATTCCTCGACAATGCGTATCAACTCCTTGGCGGTTTGTTTCTCACTCGTTATTGGTAGGCTCTCTTTGATCTCTTTACTGCTTACCAGTTGCACATTACCATCTTCGTAATAATGCACTTGAACTTTGAGACTACCACGTAATTCGGCATTACTCGAACTTGTGCTAAATGACACTGTCCATACTGAACGCCAACGACCGTTCCAGAAGTTTTTGGGTTGGAATTGATGATCCTCTATGCACGCTGTTAGGGTTATATTCCCTGGAAAATAATGAATATTCATTTGTTAAGAAGCAATGTACAATTGCAAGCACTCGAAAATATTTTGATCTATTTTCAAGGGATAGAGAGAGATTTTTCTTGTTTCTGTCGATCTAAATTTTGATTCGCAAACCGCAAAAGGTTCAGAAATAATTCAGTGAATATGCACTGAAGGCATTTGTCATAAATTTTGAAAAATCTCTAGTTTTACGGACGATTCGTGAAACGTTTGCTTTTCAGAAACTGCGATAATTTTCAAATTTTATTAAAACAAAACCTAATATTGTTTTTTATATGTGCATTTCTTGAAAATTTATGCAACAAATGTCAAGTTCACAGCATGAATATTTTTTTAATGAACAGTTTTGCAGAATGGGTCAACATTTTTAATTGAGTTTCGATTATTTTCTCGCCTTGAAAATATTAATATTTTTCATTTGAAAGGCATTATAGGAATCGAAGAGTAAACGGATAAAAAATGTTTTGAACGCTTGCATAAAAATCGGAGTTTTTAGGGCAGTCTTTTTGGCGATTTTGAGTGAACCAATATTAGATTTGGATTAGGAAAACTAACCACGGAAGTTTTCAATGAATTTATGATTTTTAAAGCTATGCTGACTGCTTGGAAATTAATAAAAATAGCAAGAACAGAAACTTGATTCAGAAAACGAAATATCCTGACATGTTAGCAACATGTGAAAAATACATTTTAACAGCGGGCAATAGTACACAATTAATAAAATATTCAATAATATTCCCCCTAAGTTTTCCTAATTTTTGCACACTTTCATGGAGTGCTCAAATCTCGCTCGCTAAAAAATTTCAGCAATGAATATTCAATTGAACTATGCGAATCTAATTTTACGGAAAAGCTCCGATAACGATTTAATCAAATTACCTCCTTGATTCTTCCCAAAGACCGAACAAACCCCGTGTCTGTAGTGGCTCTGAGTATAACTTATCATCTCCTCCTGCAGAGCTGATCTCCATGGCTCAGCCGCTGGATCAGGCTCATAGGGTTCGTAATCTGTAGCCTCTTTCCTCAAATGATCGTACTTGAAACTCTGCTTACTGCGAGCATCGTAAAACCTCTGGCTCCCCAGGTCATTGTGCTCGGTTATTAACGTCGGGTAATCACTACCTTCAATCTGCTCAGAAAAATCAAAATGTTAAATGCATACCTCCATGGAATCCCTCACCAATGCCGAGTATCAGATATAGGTTATCTCGAGATATGACTCATTTGCCTTGCAAAATACAACCCAAGTCGAAGTGAAGAAAAAAAACAACCCACCCAGTCACGATCATCATCGAAAATTGTCCGAAGGGGATTGATTCATTTCAGACAAATCAAGAGACAAAAAATGGGTGAAAGGTAATCCGTGACAGCGTGAAGAGTAATGGGTTGTAAACCGTCAGTGAGGACCGTATAAGTATTTGCTGTGCTCCAATTACAGCGACAGCGTAGACGTCAGTAAGAGAGGAATAAGATTGCAGTGATAAAAGATATGGAAGATGATGGAGTATCAAATGTCCAGGGTTCATGAAGAGAATATTGAAATATCATTTTATCGAATAATTGAGGAAATAATTTGATCCATAACTTTCACAAAGTGCAATCTTTGAGTAGCAGTTTGAAGACATACCTTAACAGGCGTGAGCTGGTCCTTATTGTATTGAGCAAATGCCCCTGATGCACCCTCTTTTAATAAGTTGTCGTTGTTCAATAAAACCCTTACGTCGTTGAAAACCTCATTAAATTCACCTGGCGGTGAGTGAAGTATAAAATCCGATACAACACGTACTTTTTCCTGATCAGAAATCGTGACAAAATCATCGTCCGCCATCTTAACTACCCAACAAAACTGGCACAGCGCACACTCGGTATACTCGGTACACGGTCGGCACGGCACTATTCCATAATATTCCAACTCGACTCGATGAATGTGTCAAAATCCAAACGGCGGCCTATGGACCGCAGGTTGGTCGTCTACTTTTGAACATCCAATAGACTCAACACTGGAATTGTCCGTCGGACGACTTGAAAATCTATTTATATTTTTGCATAAATTTTTCTTTGATAATCACACATTTACAGAGCTTTATTTTTTTTACAGGATTGTACGTTTTGTTAAATTAATGGTATCGCGTATATGAATAAATTTCTCAAAAGATCATAGCGAATTCGCTAGGTAATTCCATTGACACTATTGAATTTTCAATCATTTATTGGTCGTTGCAAGTAAACTATTAGATAGAAAATAATTTGTCAAAAAATTCACTGGAGTTATATTTTACTATTCACTCATTTTATTCACCGACATTCTATTGGATTTCTTCTGCTAAAATTGTCAAAGTTTTTTTTTTCATTCCACTTTTTTTTATGAGACAATTAAACAAAACAATTAAGAAGTTTTAGCGAAAAGATAACGAAGCGGCTCGACGCTTACGCCATTGTATTTTTTTTTAATTTACGAGTTATTTTTTATAGTTGGCAATCATCAGTCATATCGTTTAAAGAACATTGAAATCAAAATTTGTTCGCATCTGATGTAATCATTTGTTGATCTTCCATATTTTCAGAAATACATCGATACACAATGGCCGATGATCCGAATCGAGATATGTTACCTGTGAAAGAAGGATCGTGCATAGACACCTGTCGCAGCACTTGGGGTATTCAAAACAATCTCAAATCTGACATTCCCAGAATCATTTTTTTTTTCAAATCCAATTATTTGTTTATGAGAATAAATGTTGTAAAGAATACTAGCATGTTAGGTGCAATTTTTTGCCAATTTTTCCTCACATAATTTATTTGAAAAATGCAAGAAATGAAAATATTTAAATCTACAGTACAATCCAGATGAGATTGTTGTTCACTGAAATGGATAATCAGTTGCAGGATTAATAGCAGATCGGCGAGAGCGCCACGCGGTTTGTAAACTCGACCGTTATGAACTGGAAGACAGATACCTGTGCCTCCTCGATGAAACCCAGGTCCTGAAGAAACTCTCAAATGCTCAAGAGGAGAAGCTCAAACATCTAACAACGAGATTGATGAGAATGTCAGCGTCATCGCGTCCATGTATCGCGGCAGCCCTGACCATTGACAGCGATAAAGTCAAGATCGAAGAGCTGGAACGGGAGAATTCAAAACTGAAAGACAGAATATTTGTATTGAAAAATCAAATTCTCAGTCACAAAGCTCTGAAGAAATCACCGCCTCGAAGATGTCTTCACTGTATCACCTCGAGGCCTACGACTTGTCGTAGTGAAGGGGCGCGTACGAAAATATCTACTAGCACGAATTACGGGGGTGGAAAAGCTGATTATCAATCTGAGAATGTTGTCAGGATCGAGCAGTTGCAGAAGCAGACGAAAGGAATGATGACGAGAATATCTGAGTTGGAGGATGAGTTGATTAATTGTCAGACTGAACTTCAGAAGACTAAAGTCGATGAGAATATCGAGTACATTCGAATATTGAGACAGATGAAACAGCAAGAGGAGCAGTTGGCTTCTAGTCATTCAGCAAATACATCGTTGGAGGAGAAAGCTCGGGGTTTGAAACAACAACTGGAGGAAACATCCAGGTAAATTAATTATTCGCGTATTAATTAAGTGCAGAATGTATCAGTGACAGTTCCTGAAGAAGATGGGATTTTTTTATTCTATAATATTTTAATTACATTTAGGCAATTTTCTATAATTTATTTTATACCCGCAAAACATGATACCTTATTATCCATCTTTGCAGCAGAAATGGAAAGATTTCGGCCGCTCTTCTGGCTGAGAAGAATAGACTGACAGAATTGGATGAGACAATTTTAAAATCCAAAAGCTCTCAGGTAGCATTACGGGAAAAAGAGGAACAGATAAATGATTTGATGAATGAAATCAAAATCCTCCAACAGAATAACGGTGAATTGATATCTCTCAGCACAAAAAATAGTGAAGTTGAGCTGGAGAATATTGAGTTGCGGAGAAAGATTTCCGAGCAAGAAGTGGATAATTATAATTTGAAAAGCGCTTTTAACAATAAGGAAGCCAACATTACGGCTCTTCAAGCTGTCAATACTCAACTCATGGAGAAACTGCAAGAGATGCAGAGAAATATGGATACTCTGACTATACAATTAAAAGTAAATATTAGAAAAATGTCCAATTGAAATTATTTTGGAAAAAATCGTTAGAATTTTCTTTTTCTGTACATTTTTTGTTGAGATATTTTTATGGCAATCGGCCGAAGTATATTTTCTAGGCCTTTCCACTTTAGTCTTCTTGGTTTTTGCCTTGAAAAAGTAATATTTAATCTATAAAAATGAAATTCTATTGCATGTTTCTATGAAATATTTTCTATTCAATATTTTTATTTTTTTCTTCCAATACAAATTCAATAGAATATTCTGCGGAATTCGTTAAGATTTCTTTTAAAATATTTTCATACATGAATTTCAATGGAATTGAATCTTTTTCAGTCTATCCAAAATCAAAATGAAAAGCCAAAGAAGCCCGAGGAACGTAAAATAGTGCCAACATTCGATAAAATGACCAGTACTAGTCCAAGGAGTCGTCGAAGTTCAAAGGACGAAAGTGATTATTCCTCCAAACAGCCCCTGAAACTCGCTCAAATTTCTGAAAAAGTAGATACTGGAGTGCAGACAGAACAAATTGAAACGCCTCCAACATTTTGTTCCACAGAGAGACTCGCCGCTTCAGATCAGATGAAAAATTCTCCCCCACGAGATCATGGAAAGCCAGTGGAAGCAATAGCTGGTTCCAATCTATCGAGAGATGAAATTCTGAAACTCCTGGACCAGGCGCAGATAAATGTCCCCTTAGCGAGCCACAATGCTGCCAAAATGCGTCAATTTGAGGGATTCAGTCCAGTGCACAGACAGAGGCAAGTAGTCGCACTCGAGACTCTCTTATTTGGCAACACGGGTTACTCTTGATTGAAGATGTACCTCGTACTAGTTGAATTCAACGTTCATTACCGTACAATAATGTTTTGATTTCCATAGCTCTAAATTATTTATACAATAATAATATTTTATGTGAAATCAAACACTCTTTCCTCTTTATTTTGTACTCCTTCCGTGTAGAGAATCATGTTGCAGCTGTGAATCCCTCGGTGTCAGTGGAGATTCCAATCCCCAGCACCTAATCCAAAATTTATGTGGTATTTTGAAAGAGTGCCACAACGTTACCATTGCTAGCATCCGAGATAAATCTGCAGAAGATCTTGATCAAAATAATAATACGAAAATTCCGACATGCCCGAAAAAAATTGAGACGACATTCTCCACCCTTGGCAATGACGAGGTAAACTCTGGCGATTCTTATAAAAATTATCCGGAGGAGGAAATCACCCCCTGTGACGTTAAAAATCACCCCTTCACCTCTGCCGTCGTCAATATTCAGACCTCCCTCGAAAAAATGATCGAAACTATGACAAAGCAAAGGTAAGTGATCTGAGATCTCTTCTTGAGGTACTCAAATGTGGTTGAGGGGAGGTTTTGGCGAACGATCTCACTTAAATCATTTGTCAAATAGAAATTGCCCCAGAGTCTCCATTAACCACAATTTTTCAATGAATATTAGGGAGAGAATCAGAGTCGCACGCTGCGAAGTGCTTCCGAAGCCAAGAAACAAAGTGCATTGTCAACGACGGCCTTTGAAATATCAAAATTCGTCCCGAGTTCTGGCAACTCCAGTGAATTCATTATGTCCGATGCATGTCACTGATCAACAGGGACTCATGGAGATTCATATTTCATCACTCCAGCTTTCATCTTTCGTTAGTAACATTGAATAAAAAAACATGTTAACAAAATAATACATCACGCAGTAATTGACAATTGCCTACACAATCAACTCCTACAACTCATCAATTAATTTTTCAATCCGTTCAATCAGGCAGTTCACCATCTCTTCTGCGACTTGAACATGAGCCCTTCACTATTCATAGGGTGTGATTTTTGCGGACAGGGATCAGTATTCTTACCCTCTCAGAAATACCCAGCCCTTGAATTCAACTCCTCCTGCGCCTATCGAGTCCCTAGTATTTCAAAGTTCCTCAATTGTGTACTTCAAGATGACATTCACTTTCAAGTCCACGTAGTCCAGCCTGGCAGCAGCCCGTCTGTCATTGCCTGTGGGGAAATTAGTGTCAAAGACATTCTAGATTATCCCCAGAATAAACTCCATTACATTGTTAATGTGGAATGCTCTGTGCCCTGCTATCGTTACACAAAATTTGGGCAAATTTTTTTCTGGATTAGATTGAGTTGCGATGTGGATCAGGTGAGGATGTTCAAGAAGCAGAGAGAATCACTTCGGAAGAGTCAGCATTTACAATTAGACGAGGTGAAGCATGAGGAGCTCTCGGCGAATCCACTTTTGGTGGGAAAGAAAGAGAAGAAATGGAGTTCTCTTTCACAATCTCAATTCTCTCAGCAAGAACAAGGATCGACTGATTTTTCCTCGGAAATTCTTCATACAATTCACGATCCACGAAAAAAAGATACTCATTTTGAATCCACAACTAAGGTGTATCAGCATCAACGTCCGACTACTTCTGGCAGTGATAAAACAGATCCCATTGTGAGGTATGAGGAGAGTTTAGGTAATACTCTACAGAAACGGGCGAATTCCTGGAGAGCATGGAGTTTGGGAGATCATCCTATTAAGAGGGATGAGATCAGGGAGGCTATTCAATTAAATCAGAAGACCAATGGTGGCTTTCCTGATACTGAGAATCTGTTCGATGAGAGCAATACAGTCATCAAGGACAATTGGGGACGATACAAGAGGAAATCGTTGAACAGCCAAGCAAGTTCTGGGCACATTAAGAAAAATTATGTTCGCAACTCGTGATAAAAGTGGTTTTTCACTCGTGGGATTATATCACTCGCCTTCGGCTCGCCAAAAACCATTTTTTTTTCACTTCTAATATGTAAAATCCGTTGCAATTGAAAAGGCAATTCACGCCTTCTTAGGCTTAAAATTCAGTTAATGCAACATCAAAGATGTTTCGTTTTTTCGGGCTTGGCAATTGGAATTTTATATAAGTTTGAGTTACCGGGCAAATTATTCTCGCGTTTAGTGAATTTTCGGTAACCAGAGGAACAAAGGTCTATCCCTTCTCTAGTAGGAGATGAAGAATGGCTGACCTTCGGCCAGGGGTCGACCAGTATGGGACAGTCTTGCTCTGCCATCGGCCATTTCTCATACCCTACCAGGATTAAGCCTAGACATTCTGCTCTACAATTACCTGACTTGTTGCTTAATGTTTCTCCAATACTTTTCTCCATGTAATTTGCAGTGGGTGTGTGACACCTTTTTCTCTGGAAATTAATTGGTGGTCGTTTCAGCAGGCACACGATACCAGTGATGCTGTGGTGATTAGGATAGAACGGTTGACTCTATTTCCGAGATGTAATTTGCTGAACGATAAAGATGTTAAACAACTTTACGTAGAATTCTCATTTTTGGGGAATTATGGTCTGGATTTGGAAACTGTGGCAGTACCGATACCAAAAAATCCGCCGTATCATTTGTTCTTTAATTATATGAAAAGTAAGAACTTTTTATTGCCTTACATGCACAAAAAATTCTATTGATGTCGCTAGATTTTCTCTCAAATATCCAACAATTATACTGGAACAATTTGTTCTTTATTTTCAACTGCAGAATTTGACATTGATGAAACATTGCATTCGGCGCAGCGGAAAAAATTACAAGAAATGTTGGCTGACGAAGTAACTTCCACTATCAAATTCACGATTGTCAATGAACCATTGATGGAGGAAATGGAGACTAAGGACTGCGTTGAAGTTGGGTAAGTCAACAGTGAGTCTATGAATCTCAATGAGAATCTTTGAGAAACTAATTCAACTTTCCATCACAGTCATGCATATTTGAACTTGAAGGAGCACGTGCTAATTGGTGGACACCATGACATTTCCCTGTTTGTCTCCAACACCGAGGGAAGCGGCAATATTGGTACATTAAAGGTGAAGCCCGTCTTTGATCAATTTAATTCTCTATTTTACATTGAGTGAACACTTTGTCAATGCAATAGGTGACACTCTTGGGAGCCGATGCCGTTCACAAATGCCTTCCGCAGAACTGAGATGCTGTTGCCAGGAGCTTTTTTTTGTAGTTTTTATGAAAATATAGTATTTTGATTTTATCATCTTTTGATGATGCTCTTTTTCTTTTTTATTGTTCGAGTTGGGATTATCCTCCGAAATACATCGCTGTAAGAACTCGTGGAAGCTTGGAGATCGCGACAACCGCGGGGCTCTCTAATTATGGACCAAACTCCTACAACTGTGTCGACTCCCTGACAAATTCTGCAGGCACCTAGTTGAGAATTTCTCATTATCGGAACCGAATACTTTTAAATATTTAGTAATGGAGGATGAGTTATAATATGTTAGAGCTCTCTAGGTACACATTTTGCTTTCAGTGCGCAACGTGCGCAAAGTTTCGAATAGCTCGCACCAGCTACCTATAGCTAGCGAGGAGGTGCAGGTAGGCAAATTTGGATTATTGCAATTGTTTAGTGGTTCAAAGGTGGGTAAATAGTATATTTCGTAACTAGTGAAAAAAAAATGGTTTTTGGCAAGTGGGGGGTTTATATCACGAGCCGAAGGCGAGTGATATAATCCCACGAGTCCAAAACTACTTTTTTCACTAGTTACGAACATAATTTTTTGGTATTAAAAAAAAATAATAATTCACCGCGTTGAAAAAATAACTCTTTAGGGTAGCGAAACGTGCACTTGTCACAGATTGTGATGTAAAAAATAGTTCAATCCGAGCGATAAATCTGATTTATCGTCTACTTGTCAATGGAGAGAGCTTCCATTACCTGCGGGACAGTGTTTTCCCTCGGGGGGTTTAGAGTACGAGTCGAAGACGAGTGATATAATCCCACGAGACCAAAAATACCTTTCCCCGAAATCGAATCCTCTTTTATATTACAGTGCGTGGGAAGTGATCTTTTGCGCACGCAAAGCGGGTGTAAAATGACAATTTATCCACTGCTGATGAAAAATGTATATCGTTTACTTGCACACAAAACGCATTTTGTTTACTTGCAAACAAAATGTATTTTGTTTACTTGTAAACTGTACACTTGTGTTGTTTACTTGTAAACTGTACACTTGTGTTGTTTACTTGTAAACTGTACACTTGTGTTGTTTACTTTCTTGTTTGTTTAGACACATTCGTCCAGCACTTCTCTCAAATTTATTAGATCTACTGTGAGCCTTTTCCTACTGAATTTTTCCTGCTGAGTAATCGTACCAATAAAGGTCGCCAATGATTTTGCATAAACATTAGTAGCTACAAGTGCGAATGGAGCTCCTCGTTTGAAAGGTACATGTCCGGTGATATTCCATGTGGTATTCAAAATTCCATCTCGAAGTTTTATCGACGGATTCATTTTTTCCAATGTCACAACGAGGGTTTGATTCGCAACAGTTATTTTCAAATCGACTCCCGCTTGAGTTGTTGTCCAAGAGCCCGTAACTTTGCAGGGTAAACCTGCAAGTCATTTTGGATATTGTTCAGTTGATTTGAAATTCCCATAAATAGGGACTCAGTGGGAGCACAAAACCGAAATTTCGGGTAACGAGTTTCCAATTTTTTGGGCAAATTTCATATGACTTGTCGACATTGTCGGGCAATTCTTTTTATTAAACTTTAACTTCTAATAAAATGACTCAAAGTTCTAGGGGAAGAGCCATTTAATGGAAATCTTTAAGAGGAATACCGAAATTTTGGTGAAAAATTGTTAATGATTTCCAAATGTACCTTCTCTAGGATTATTCCTGTTATGATCAACTTTCAAATCCTCCAATTCTTCGATAATTTCATTCAGAATCTCATTAGCAACCTGTTTAGTTTCCACACCCGTTAAATTCACTTGAGATTGTGATGTCAGTGCCTCTCCAGGATGACTCGAGATCATCGAGATATTGTGTTCTGTATCTTTCAGCTGCTCCTCATTTTTTATCCTTTCTAAATTACCTTCGGATTTTGGTGTTGAGCAATTTGAGGTAGAGTTTGCATTGATTACAGCAGGATTAGTGACATGAATGGCTCCAGCGCTGACAGGTACCTCCGTCTGTCCAGATTCCATTTGTGGAAAGTAATTTGGTTGTCTCTCGAGGCGATACATCCCATTTGAAGTCATTGGATATCGAGGTAAATTAGGATTTTGGGAATGCATGAGGGAATTTTCGTCGATAGTCGGGAATCGGGACCCCGAATTCAACAAGGGATCCGAGTATAAGTACATATCCTCATTGAACCCCGAATTCTTATTGAAATCGCTGCTGACGTGTCTTTGATGCTCCTTAATTTTTTTGTTCATTCTATTCGGCGCTTGCCGTGATATTCTTACACTCGATGGCTCTGGATAAAACGGGTCAGATATTGGTAAGGGATGTCTCATAGGATTGAAAAAATTCACCCTAGTGATAGCGCATTCGATGTCATTGCGTTTTACTTGATTTTTTTTTGGTGCTCCCAAGTCATTTCTCCCCGTCGTTTCATCAAAATTCCCTGAAACCTATTCTCTGTGTATTTAACTGAATTTTGGGCGTCTTGAGAAGTGTCAAAAAAATTAGGAAAGACTTAACAAATTTGCTTGAGAATTATAACAGTTTGGGCTTTTGTCTGAATCTATTAAAATCATTAATTACCAGTAATTTCTATCAAATAATCAATAGGAGACAGCCATTTTCACATTGAAGACTTACTTAACAAGAACTATTTGCATAAAAAAATCGTGCCCGAAGGCGTACAGAGATTTTAAGTAAAAAACAGAAAAGACTAAGTTTTTAGATTTTTTAGAATTCCTCTAGTTCTTTGATTCCCCGATCTTCTAGAGCTTGTCCACTACAAACATTTGGAAAACTAGGAACAAACAAAACAAAACAAAAAACCAACAAAATTAGGAAATTAAAAAATAGAACGATCTCAATGTTTCCATTGGGAAGTAAAAATGTACAGTTGAACTGGGTAATTGTTCAGAAGAATCGGCTAGAGTCTGTACAATTTTTAGCTAGAAGTTTAATAAAAAATGAGTTTTTATCGAATATTCCAGATTTTTTTGTGAATTTTTTTTGCGTATTGAGATCAGTCGATTCGCCCACCTGTTTCTCTAGCCGTCGTCGCCGGGCATTTCTGTGATGATGATGATGCCGACGACCTCCTGGTCTATGCCTATGTTTCTTCCGCTTCCGCTTCTTGTGACGAAATCTCTGGTGATCGGCTCTTTTCACGCTCCGTTTGTTCACTGGAGATCCCAGTTCCGTTAGTCTCTTCAACGTTTGCTGAGTCCTCGGAGACCGCAACGCTTCTTTCGCTAATTTCTCAGCTAATATGTGAGTTGGTGAGAGCTTTGGATTTGAGAGAATCGCTTTGACGAAGGTTGTGCGGCCCTGTCGATTCTTGAAACTCAATTTCTCCGGCTTTTCCCGGATCAATGGACTTTTTTCATTGGGTTTAAGGCAAGTGATAGTCGTTACTAATAGAATACCGACGATAATCCTGTATGACGGGAAAATCACACGGGTTAACTCCTTTTATCGGTGACACTCGAAAGTACAGGCAATTATAAATACCTAAATAAAATAGTTTGCATTTTCGGGAGAAATCAAATGATTGGACTTTCGGTGGAGCCATCAGTTACGTCTCCGGATCGTGCATTCTCGGTCTTTAAAGTGGATAAAAATTACGCGATATTAAAATATTATAATAAATATAGGGACAAGTTGAGCACTATCGTCTTCTTTTTTTTATAATAGTTGATTAACTTCAGTCTTCAGGAATCAAATCAAATTCTATGAAATAAATTTCCCCTGAACATGTGAAATTTTTAACCATTACCAATTTATGTATATTTTTTAGCGAGAACGTTACCCCTTGGAAATTAATAGTATATTTCGTAACAAGTGAAGAAAAATGGTTTTTGGCGAGTGGGAGGTTTACATCACGAGCCGAAGGCGAGTGATATAATCCCACGAGTTAAAAACCACTTTTTTCACGAGTTCCGAACATAATTTTTCATCTCAATGTGTTGAAAATGTACTTAACTCTCCGCTTCGCGTCGAGTGACTGAAAAGTTACTTTTCCGACACAGCGTGATGAAAATAATAAAAACTGATAATCCTTACGGATTCGTAACAATTGGGAAGGGAAAAAATAATCGAAAAGTTTTGAATCTAGTAACACTGGCGATTCTCAGTAATGTTTTCACTCGTTTAGTTGGTAATTTTCACTTCCCAAAGCCCATGCCAGCCTGCCTCCCCACTTCATCTGTATTTCACAGAAATGCCCGCATGGAAGGGATAATCAGTTTACGCTATGATGCGACAAGTGGTGTTTGACCTGTCAAACTGAATTAAACTCACTGTTTTCCCTCAAACAAATCTCCTCACTTTCGCTAACAATGACTTCCTCCGCATCGTGAATTTCCATTACTCCTCGATCAAACTTTTCCAATTTCTACTCTGCCTGATTCAGAGTAATTACAATGAAGCATATAGAATTGAACAAAGGAGAGCAGGAGCTGCACTTGCCTAAGAAAGATGCAACTACCAGCGAGCAGAGTATCTCCAGCCTGATGTCCACTGCATCTTCCTCTCAGGATGAAAATTTCCGGGTTGCTCAGCATGCGGAGAACAGTTTGAGATGCATGGAGGAGTATTTGCACCAGCAACTGTTGACTGATGTTGTGCTCATTGCAGGTCAGTACGTCTGTTAGTTTTTTTAATGAATGGACAACCGGAAGGAGATCAGAGCAATGAGGATTATTCGTATTACATTTGTCTGCTAGTGAAAATTCTCTCTCTATAAAATTGTATAATTTACAATAAAATAATTACATTATATTCAATTATATTTTATAATCAAATTTTCATTATGGTTTTAGAAAATATTGTTAGATACTGGTCTTTGTATCGTACTAGACATTTGTCCAGAGTGACAAACCCTTGTTCCACTTGATACAAAATATAATATTTTCTGTATGGCCTAGAATGTCCAGGCAATTTGGTTGTTCTTTTTATAATAATACTGAATATTTCCAGGGGACAAACGATTTCCAGCGCATCGTTTAGTACTCAGTGCTGGATCCGAATACTTCTCAGCAATGTTCACGAGCTCTCTGAGGGAATCTGGCCAGAATGAAGTGGAGTTGAGGGAAGTTAATGCGGATGCACTGTGGGCACTGATTCAATACTGCTACACAGGTAAACTTATTCATTAATTGTGACTTTTTCCAAATTGATACACTCAATGAGCAAAAAGGATAAAATATTACCGTCTATTACCGTGTTCCAGACTTTCAAAATCGAACCGAACAATTCCATTTTTGATCATTTTCAACCAGAAAGTTTGCAGGCCCAAACGAGATTCGTTTCAGAACTTGTTTTTCATCGTGTCATTGAAAAAGCGAAAGAATTAGATGTTGACGAGTGCGAGGACTGCAGGCTCAGCCGGTGGCGTGGTTTGCACATATTCATTCGGTGAAAACGAAGTCTTTGAGTAGTTTATAATCTTTTCTGTCACTACGTGGACAAATCGAGTTTGAGGCGAGTATTTTATGCCGGATATAAAATACCATTCGCCTCATGGCTCGCTAAATAAACCGAGGCATAGTAATTATTAGAAGGGTAATAAATTATTGAATGTCGAATGTCAGTTGAGACAGCGTCTACAAATATATTTCTCTAGATTACGACCACTTACGGTGATTTTTCAGAGAAAAATTGCTACGATACGTTTGCGTCAAAATAAAATTTGATTGACTGTTGCGTATCATTGCCAGAAATTAAACAAAGGTAGTTTCACGTCTCTAATGATCATTACACATCGCATTGAAATTATTCGATCTCAGGCTGCATTGAACTCCGGGAAGACTGTGTGGAGACTCTCCTGGCGACCGCCAGCCTTCTCCAAATCGATGCAGTGGTGAAAGCCTGCTGTCAGTTCCTCATTAGACAACTTCATCCGAGCAATTGCCTTGGGATACGCATGTTCGCGGACACCCAGGGCTGTTCCCATTTATTAAACGTCGCACACACATACACAACGGAGCATTTTATGGAAGTGATGAAGAATCAAGAGTTCCTGTTACTTTCGGCAGATGATGTTGCCAAGTTGATCGAGTCCGATGATCTAAATATTCCCTCGGAGGAGATTGTTTTTCGGGTAATTTCAGGGATAAATTTTTAAACAATTTTCATAGTTTAAAAGACAGTAGTCTCCGTACAGATCTCGAAGGAAGAATTTTTTATATGTTCGTATTTTGTTCGAGTCTACTCTAGAACTATTTTCTATTATGTACTAGCTCATCAAATTTCCGAAAAGTATTATTGAATTCATTTCATTCGCAGGCATTGATTAGTTGGTTGGAGCACGACCTCGAAACTCGTCGTAAAGACGCCAGCAGGCTCTTGGGATTGGTGAGATTGCCCCTGTTATCACCTGTTGTAAGTACTGACGAGTGAATTATCAGGAAAGACAATGAAAACATATTCATCGACACATTTGATGTATTGAATAGTTCATCGCTGATAACATTGACGGCAATGAGATATTCAAGGACGAGAAGCGAGCTCAGGAGCTGGTGATGGAGGCCCTGAAGTACCATCTGCTCCCTGAGAGACGGCCGCTCCTTCAGACACGCAGAACTAGACCGAGAAAAGCTACTGTGGGACAACTGCTCGCGGTGGGAGGAATGGACGACAACAAAGGTGGAAAATCCAAGAATAATAGTCGGAGAAAAATATTTTCTCTACAATTCTAGTAATTTCTTGTGAACATTATAATTATAATTTCTTGTGATTAAAAGAGCAAGAAGTTCTTCACTCGTTTCTCATTGAAAATTTAACTAAACCGGGAAAAAAATGAGATACAATAAATGAAGAAGTTTCGAAAGTAAGTTCTCACGAAAGAAATGTGAGGATGTATAGAAGAATAAATAATAAATAATCGAAGTGTGAGACATTAACATTGATCATCAATGACAGAATTATCTCTAATAATATAATATATAATATTAATAATGATTTCTTGATGAAATTTCACTGGTCATCAGACTTCACATTATTTAATTATAGTTAATAATTAGTTCTATCGATGTATTATTATGACAGTAAAAATGAATAATATGTGACTTTTTTCTCCTGGTGAATTATATTGAAAATGGATTCATCTTCTTTTTAATGAAATTGTAACTTGAGCACTTGAAATAGTTACGGAGAGGTTCTTGTATACTTTGCTCGAAAAGGTCAATGTTTATGCAGTTTTTATTGTTTTTTCTGTTATTTCGAAGGCGCCACTTCCATTGACGCTTTCTCCCTGTGTGATAATGCCTGGAAGAGCTTGGCTAGTATGAATGGTCGTCGTTTACAATTCGGAGCTGCTGTTGTTGGATCAAAATTGATTATTGCTGGAGGGAGGGATGGCTTGAAAACCATGAATAGCGTTGAGAGACTGGATTTTTCAACTTTAAAGTGGAGCAGCCTGCCACCCATGAATATACATCGTCATGGATTAGGTATTTTTTTAGTTAATTGTCTAATGGCCTTTGCTCGAGTACTATTGGACGAATTGAACCGAAATTGCCAATTTTTCGACCTATTTTTTTGTCATTTAATTACTCGATTTTCGACAAGTTGAAATTATTATCCATTTCGTATTTTTTCCCTTCAAGCTTTTTTACATACCTTTGCAATCGAACGATTGCAAAGCTCCGGCTCGAAAGCAGAATGAAAAGTCGTGACGCAATATTTCAACAGTCCCTCATTTAGGAATTTTTATTGTCTGCAGGTGTTGCAGTTCTCGGTGGACCACTCTACGCAGTTGGTGGTCACGACGGCTGGAGTTTCTTGCAAACAGTAGAGAGATGGGATCCAAATACGCAAGAGTGGAGCTACATTGCCCAGATGCCAGGTCCAAGATCCACCGTAGGCGTTGCAGTGCTCAATGACAAGTATCTTTCACACGACAATTTCCTTATTATCGATGATTCATTTCCTCTATTCGGGGTAAATATATTCTTCTTTGTCCATTTTAAAATAGATTGTATGCAGTTGGCGGAAGAGACACGAATTCGTGCCTGAACACTGTAGATTGTTATGATCCACACACGAACAAGTGGACTAGTTGCGCATCAATGTCGCAGAGGCGAGGTGGAGTCGGCGTTGGTGTTGCTAACGGTTGTCTTTATGCACTTGGTGGATATGACGCAGCTGCCAGGGGCTCCAATGCCTGCAGATACGACAGCGTTGAGCGGTAATTGTTTCACTTTAATTTTGTAATCGTTTTGTAACAAAAATTTTCTTTTTGTTTGTCTTTTTTTAACAATGCAGATTGAAATGAATCGATCAAAAATGTCATGGAACAAAAATTAAGTACTCAGTCGAATCTTTTGAAAATATCTCTGATTTGGAGGCCAATAAAATTTTATTTAAAAAATCATCATTTACCCGACAAAAAACCAGTTTGGACAAAATTTCGCCAACTTTGAAATCAATTTTTTTTTGTTCTCAAGTTCAATTTACTGACACTGTACTGAATTTCAGCAATTAATTATTGTTTACTGTTGAAGATACGATCCAAAAACTGACACGTGGACCATGGTAGCACCAATGAGCGTAGCCAGAGATGCAGTGGGTGTTTGTCTCCTCGGAGATCAATTATTAGCAGTAGGTGGATACGATGGACAACAATATCTCACCCTCGTTGAAGCATACGATCCCATTCTTAATGAGTGGCACCAAGTAAGTGCACATTTATTCTTTTAAAATGCCAGGAATGTGTAACGAATTGACAAAGATTTTGTTTTTTAATGAGTTTGAGAATTGCAGCTGGAGTAGAGTTTTTTCATGTTACATTTCTGCAGGTCGCTCCACTCAGAGCAGGAAGAGCTGGGCCATGTGTCACATTGAAAGACCCCATTGGCTGAAATGAAAAAGAAATGATGAGCTCAGAACTCTCATCTTGCTCGTGTATGTAAGCATAATCAAATGTTCCAGTGAAAGTAAAATTATAATGATATTGCTAGTGAAAGAGTCGAGAAATCTCCATTGGTTTCTCCAATCGCGTTGATACAAAGACTGGAAGTAGTTGAAGGCTCAGTATTGTTCCGGAAATTATTCAAACTAATTTATTCGCTCAACAAAAATTCTCTCATTTCGTCGTAACTGAGGAATTTCATATTAAGTGTCAGCTTAAATGTACGAGTTCCAGTCGTTATCTTGTATTCCTAAAATGTGATACTTGTCGTTTTTACATGCTATTTTTGTAATATCAATAATTCAAAAGTCGCATATGAATTAAATATTTCAAACTATAATCTATAAGGATATATTTGAAAAGATAATGAACATCTCGGTTTTGATTTATATGTAAGTTTGAAGAATATAATTAATGACTGCGATCAAATATCTCGGTAAGAGCTCCAGTTGATTTCGCAAGAGGCACGCACGATGAAAATAAAATGTCCTACGAAAAGTAAAATATAATGAAAGTATCCGTCGTAACCAACGGCCATACGCTAATTGGAAATTAAATTGATTATTCATATTACGATCAGTCATGATTTTGTATTCTTAAAATTTTATTTTTATTTTATACTTGCGGTTTATACATACTATTTTTGAAATTTTAATAATTCAATAATGTTTGTTCATTACACTCACTAGTGTTCTCTAAGTTACGACCTTCTTATATTAATCAAGTGTTCCAAACTGTTATTTATTAAGTAATAAGAAAATTATACATAAAAATATAATAAATATCGTATTTTCCTGAATGATGAATTCCGATTGTTTTCAATTTTAATAATTATTGAAAAGTTAACTCAAAGTCGTAATTAATATCAGCCTTTAGTGTAATGTAATTATCATAATTAAAATCTGATCAGGATTGCCTGAAAATAATTCGTATTACATATTAAAATTAATCCTCATCTTGCAATTGTCAAAAATGGCGTTCGTGACTTTTACATGCTCTTCTTGAAATCTTAATGATTTCAGGAGTGCTGTACTCTCGTGTCCTTTAGATGAAGGACATCGAATATTAATGATTTTTTTCAATATAGGAATAATATATTAGTAAATATATTTTAAATACCTTATTCATAATTTCCTTGTAAATCCCTATTACTTTCAACGCTTCTGGGTACAGTCATCAGTTAACATGCCGGAAATGTACGGTGAAAATCGGAGGCTGGCTCAGCAAATTTATTCCTGACCATAAATGTCGCAATTGCTTCGGCTACTTTATCCGGGACATCTTCGTGGACAGCATGGCCACAGGCCGGCAGTACTTGCATTTGAAATTTCCCTGCATTAAAATAGAAATTTATTTGTGATTTTTAAACACAATAAACGATGAAAAATTGTCTAATTGACTTCAATGTTCGATTAACACAGAAACGTGACATAAGATACATAATTTTCAATATTTTTCATCAAATTTGTTTTGTATATTCAACATAATATTCTGCACAATCAATCCCTGGAATTTGAAATTGCTCCATATCTTGAGTAAATTAACGCCCGTCATTGGAAAAATAACGATTTCATGACATTTATTGCCTACATGTTGTCGACATAAAAAAAAAACATTGAAATAAATTGCCTCAGTTTTTTTAATCCAAAACGTCTGGCACTTGAAAATAAATGAAAAAACCTCCGGAACATCCCCTCTCATAGTCACCTTGCATTTGTCCAACAGTGAGATCACGATCTAGTCTATCAATCCCAGCGAGGAGCAATAATTTTGGTGCGGGAACATCTAAAAATGCTGAGGACAGCCCCTTAAACCACCCTGTCCAATGTTTCTCAGTCTTAGCCAAGTTTATCCTCCAGCTATATTTTTTATTGCTGCTACCCTGGGGTTGTTTCACCGCCGGTGGCTCGTGCTTCTCTTCATCCTGGCCCTCCTCCTCACCTAAATCTTCGGGGATGACGTCTTCTCTCTCCAGTGCAAACGCACGATGATCATCCGTGTGATGATTCGACGACAAAAACTCTTCGATATCGTGTGTGGCTAATTTATGAGTCTGAGTGTTCTTAATTTGCCCGGGGACGGAGATTTTAGCTGACTGTACGTTTCGTATCTGACCACTTCGAACGCACCATTCGATTGCCTGTGGCATCGACGAGAAACTCGAGGGTCTAGACCTCAGGAAACTCTGCATTGATGTCAATGCGTCCATGGCCGTTCCTTCGACTACGTCAATTACAGTTACACCAGTCAAGTTCTTGAGGAAAGGGGCTGCTCTCACAGCCACTGCACCACCCATACTGTGACCTACCAAGACCACCGGGTTGTTATCAGTTACTGCATCAATCACTGCAGCAACATCTCTATTACAACGAATGAGTCATTAGCATCGAGCATTATTTTCAACGCACACTGGGAGAAAAATTGTTCTGTGTGTTATTCTCTTTCCTTTTGACTTACACCAGTTTCAGTGGTAACAGTAAGTAAGAGTGGAGCAAAATGGAATGTCCTCAATTGACAATAAATCGGGATTGGCTGAGTGAAATTGAATAGTCTTCAATACATCTTGAAGCTCCAATAGGAAGAACGAGTCATTCAATTGCTCTCTGCCAATCTAGAGTTGTTAAAAATTTGAAATCATTCCATTTTGACCCTCTCTGCCGTTGGTTTTCGAATATGTTGCCCAAACTACTTATCTATATAATAAATCAATGAATAATAATAATGACAGTAATATCGAGCTCTGTTTATAAAACATGTCAGTGTTTTAAAAAGAGGCACAGAAATTTCAATAATTTATTATGTCTAAATAAATAAGAATATTTCATTGTTGTCGAAGGCAGAGCAATCACTCATTCTGAACACTTTACAATTCGAAGCAAACAATTTCTCTCTTACATTGCTTACTTTGTTCTCTCAGTATATCGTAACCAGGTCGTTAGTACTCACGTGGCTAATGTTTCCGCAGATAAATCTTCATCATTCGTTGTGTATGTGTCACCGTGCCCTCTCAAATCGATTGCTAGGACCCGACAGACAATCATCGATGTGATTGATTTCTGGAGAATAAGGAATACTAAATCATTCCAGGCAAGTTTTCAACGCGGGAATCAAGGGATCAACTGTCTCCCTGTGCAATATCATTGAACGGAATTTATATTACACTAATTTAAGCAAATTTCTCTCCGTGCAATGATTTACTGAAAGTTCGTGGCATTCGACCATAAGAAAATAATGAATGACTTCTCCAATTTCCAAATCGAATACACTCACCGTGAATTCAGCCCAAGTGAGTGCACTGTATCCCCCGCCGTGCAATAGAACAAGCGTTGGTCCTTCGTCTCCAGTTGAATAGTAATGAAATATGTTATCCCCGATCACAATATCCTCGGATTCACTGAAATACGGCGTCCACTGGACCGGATCATAATCTCGTTTTCGTTGTAGAGCTCTGGCTTTGCAAGATCTGAAAATACCCGAAAATTACACATTCTCTGATAATTGCCTGCCCTCAGACCCTCAAATAATCCCGAAAAAAACTCATTTCCCTCAAAACAGATGACATTGTAATGACACTACATAATATTCTAACCTCTCACTGGGGAAATTCAGTCCAGACGGCGGAAGTTTCGACTTCAAAATTGACTTCTGGAGTGCTGACATTTTTTCGACAATTCAATCTATCACTTGGATGTCTTTATCTCCAGCAGCAAGTACACAGTAATGTAATTGTTTTCAAAAATATCCACTTGGCATTACTGCTCGCCTATAAACAAATGATTGAATGTTTTGATGGCTCGGTCGATTGAATTCTCGATGAGTTTGATTGGAGTATTCGAGAACAGCAGCGGCTCTCTGACGCACGACGGTGCATCATCGAACTTCGTCTTCCTCGTGATGCCACCGGGAAAATTCGATTCAATTTCCCAATTGACTGATGACGGTAATTTTTACTAATAAAATAAAATCGGGTATAAAATGAAATTGTCGGATTTCCAATTAAATTCTTCTTGGACGGCTTTACCCCTCCACTGGTCGGCTTCCCCTCGCATTTTCAAACAGGAATCATCAATTCAATAAATAAACAACTCCGATCAAAATTTTGCCTTCATATCGTCCTCTACTGTTGAACGATAACGAATCTCTTCCGGGACATTAAAAGCGATTGGCATGTAACAGTAAAAAATCACGTCTCTTCGTTAGATAAATTCAGTGTCAGTGCGAGACATCGATTATCCGCACGTGGCGATTGTACCTCGAAATTGTTTACAACTAGTCATTTTTATGAAAATTTTACAAATCCTGAATACGTGTTTACGAATCAGTTGAAAATAAACTCATCATCGAAGGGGAATGTTGACGTGCCACCTCGTGTCACCTAGAATGACGCAGTTCTTTTCTTATTTCTATGCAATATCGAATGATGATAACTTTATGATGCTCTGTTTTTTCGAATTCCTCAATGTATACATTCTTCGCAACTCATGAATACCGGAATAATAATTATGGAAATATTATACATTTGATAAGAAACTGATGCATTAGATCAGTAGATCTCAGACTATGTGGTTCAATAATGGGCTTTTAATTTTGTAAATATTTACTCATCTTCGGAAGACACAGACTGATGTGCACATATTGTTAAATATATACATTTATTTATTTTTTATCAATCTCCGTAAAGCGGAGCGGAAAAGGCTGATGAGGATGTGAAGCAAAGAAAGAACTTTCGTAACATCAAGGAATGAATTAAGAAAATCTGACAGTCTAAATAAATAAATTAGACACTTGAAAAAAAATATTCTTCATCTTGTGAGAGGGATGAAGCACTTCCAAATCTATTAAACATAAAATAAACCTTATACATTGCAAAAAAAAATATGATTCTTTCCGTCAGATATTCGTCAAAAAATATAACAGAAATTCCTACGTAAAATCTGCAATTAGATTTTTGTTCCAAGACTATTTAATAGGGAAAATGATTTCATTCTCACAGTGCATGAATTTCATTCATTGCTAAATGGAAATTGATTTTTTAGATGCGTCTAGATAAATCCGAAAATCGGAAAGTCCTCTTTAGAGCTCTAGGTTTATATAATACCTTAAGAAAAATAGAAAAACAGTGATGAAGGCCGGCCTTGGACCACATGCAAGAAGCACTCATGCCTTCGCTCTTTCATTCTCCAATGACTAAATTAGGAGATGAGATATTGCAAAATACTCAGAAATTGTGGTTTTAATGTTGAATTTTGCTCGTACAAGTGTCTCAACATCATAAAGGATCTTCGCTTCTTATGAAACTAGACAGAACCACACAGCGCACTCTGTGCGATCTGGTTGTAAGGAGGATGACCTTGTGGCATTTGGTACCTGGTGGTGCCAGGCGTCGCGTACCAGCCACTCAAACCCACCCATGGAACGTATCTCCCACGAGTTACACACCGGTTGGGCTAAATAACAAATGCTGATCTCCTCTCTCTCTAGCTGGCTCCTTCCTTCTCGTTTTCTCAGCCATCTCGTCTAACTCCGAAGCATCGGTTTGATCGCACGGAGAACTCCTCATAGACGAACAAAAAAAGAAAAATTAAGAAAAGAAAAAAAAAGCATGGCTGTAGCAATTTCATGAGGAATGCCGATGCATTATTACAGCTGGTACAAAATGCCAGTGTAATACCCGATCTGACCTTTATTATTATTTCGTTTGACGACGCAATCATCTATTCCACGATCCCCAGTCTTCCAGTCGATTACTCATCGGCAATAATAATGCGAATACGACGATGATAATTTTCCCCCGTTTGTAATGCAATTGATTCGTGTGATTATTTTTTAATTGATCTCATTTTCATGGAATCGGTGCCAGTGTATTTGCAATTAAGTAGCGCAGTGAGGAAATTAAAAAGCTGAAGTTTGTGAATACAGTTGCTTGGATATGCAAAATTTAGAACGATGTCGATATAGAAACTAAGTAGTGTCATTGGACGGAAATACGTCACTCAGGCTAACGGTTAATGTCTTTGTACGAGCGATCGCGTTGCTAGCCGTTCAACGAAGATTTAAATGACCCTAATTAAACGAAAATCCAGGGGCCAAGTTTGGAGGAAGTAGTTGACGTGGAGAGACGGCGGAGATGGACATCGGTATTTGCGGGGTTTTTTTTTGGAAAGTAAAAGTGGGGAGAGGCTCACAGGAAAATGCCAGGTAGATGGAAACACCTGCCGGTCAAAGGGCGCGGATTTTTCCGATTGTTTTTCTTCATAGCAGGGGTGGCATCGGAGGATTTTTAGGCAAGCCCGCTAGGGACGAGGAATTCTTCAAATACACCTGGACAATTCCAGGCTAGCCAGCTTGAACTTGAGGTTTGTAAACAGTAATTGCCATATTGAAAATGGAAACACTATGGAAATGGGAAAAGTTCAGCCTTTGGAAATTTATGTTGGAGATTGTGAAGAGTTTTCAGGGGATTAAATATTTTTTGACACTCATAGGCAATGATCAATTGTTTTGCAAACAAGTTTAGTCAGTTATTAGCAAGAAACATATGAAACATTTGTGGAATCATGCAAAATCTGACTTGAATAATGCTTATTAATATTGTAATTATTTTTCAAATTTTCCTGGTGCGTTTAATTTGGACAATCCGAAAATAAAAAATAGGAAAATTGAATATTGCAATGAATTTCTGTGAGACAATTGCCGTCGTTTTCCACGCAATTTTTATTGACGATAATTGTACTTTTTGCGGCATTTTGTAAAGAGATATTTGGTAGAATAAAGTTCGTAGATTTTTATTTCCCTGTAAACATTCTTGGGGATAAGCATTTTAAACTTTCTCCACGGTTTGTTTTATTCGTCCGTCGTGGAAATATTGTAAACCCAAAATTCGGATGATTCATGATCAAGAATTTTTGTAGAGAAAATGCCAAACGAATCCCCAGCGAATTAAAATGGCAAAAAGAAAAGATGAAAGAAGATAAAATTTTCTACTGGAATTCTCATGGCACTCCATAAAATGCTTATAATTTCAATCTAAATTCAATGGAATTCCCTAAAGAAAGTGCAGTATATCCTATAAAAAAATTTTCATTCAATAATCAACGTTTGAAAGAGCTCATGTGATATTTCAATGTATTTAATATTTAATGGTTTTATTCGTCTTACGATGTCGGAAAATTCTTGCTTTTGTAATTCAGCATTCTTCAGTGCTAATCTATTGCTGTAAAGTTATATCAACCAGTCCGAGAGAAAATTACTGACTTGTCCGGCCACAATAACCTTCTTGTCTCGTGAAGTTATGGGTTTGACAATTCCAGTTGTTGCGGCAAAAACGGCAAACCTAGACATATTTGACAGCAAACAATTTCCATTTTTCATTTAATAATTTTCCAGGATAGCGAGTCTAGACGGAGTAGCACTCGTGAATTCAGAAATGAGTGCATTGTATTTTTAATATGGTATGGTATGGTTTTATTGCCACTGAATAGTTTTTTTTTAACGATAGCGAAGATAGTAGCGAAGTTTCAGTCTTATGTACCGTTGTGTAATGATAGTTCACTGGAATTAGTAGCTAATATTTCTTAAGACCGGAAAATTTCTTGGGAATCATATTCAATTAATTCTTAGGTAATTTATATTCATACCAAGTGCTAAGACATTTATGGAGTTTTTTTATTTTCATTCGCATAAAAAGGCATCTTCAGCTGTGACTTTGAGGATGTTGAAAATTTTTATTGCCATAAGTTGATGGAGTTTTCCGCTTTTGTACTATTTTCATATTTTACTAACAAAGCAACAATATTTTTCGGTTTTTTTTAGAAAAGAAATATATATAGAATGCCCCGGAATAGGAGGATATCCACTTCCTCTTGAGATATGAAAACATAATTCGAGACTATTTTTTATATTCACGGAAATGAATAAAAATTTGTTTTCAGATACTAGTAAATTCGTCGTCTCCTATGCTCCGAGATCACGAAGTCCACAAAACCATCAGTATCGAAGGCTACAATTTCCCGAAGAGATGATAATGAACTTTTGTCGAAGAAGAGGACATTGACTTTCTCTTCGCATTTGAAAAAAAAAGAATTGGGTCTACCCTGGCAGTTGTAAAAACGCGTCTCAGGTAATAGTAACATTATCTTTCATAAAAACTGCTCACAGTAAAATTCCAAAATAGTGGGATATTGTAGGGAAATTTATTATCCCTTGGATGTAGATAAGATGTTTTGAGAAACAAAGTATTACACTGAGAAAAAAAGTCTTCACTTTCCGGAACTAATCATTACCTTTTAATAGATCCAGAACTCTATAATTGAACGATTTATTTTGATGAGGGGCTAACGCCGAAAAATAAAATTCTTTTTCCTCTATGAAGAAAACAAGGATCCGATGTACTCAATTTTTGTCCCCCAGCCCTTATTTGTCAGTTAATAAACAATCGTCAGTATGAAAATTGTGAATGACTTTTTTCGAATTCGACCTCTGAGAGATATTGCAGACAAGAAATCCTGAGTAACTCGACAATTGCGGGCACCAAACCATTTTATTCACTCTAAGCGGCTGGAGGCCAACCGAATAATAAATAAATTATTGGTTTGCACTGATTCAAAGTTTTTACATACATCTAATACATATTCACCGGATGAAAAATCTCACTAGAGTATCCTGCTACTTTGAAATTTCATCGTAGTCCCTCTTTCACAAAATAATTAAATAAAAGAGCCTAAAAAAAACATACAATAATACATTTTTTATTTTTTATTAGGCAGAGACGATGCATTGTTAAACAATACCTTAGAGACTGCTGAAAATTATCACTGAACAACATAAATTATTCAAATGATCTCATCAATACTCAGCGTTTCTTATTCGCCAGAGAATACTCATTCTTTCACTATCAGTTTCAGAATATTTACCATTTTCATTGCAACGACGTACTTGAATTAGCAATATCATCGGGTGAATTTTCTATCTCCGCGCAATCTCTTTAAATAAAAAATTGAATATCATTTTTGGGAAAACCATTACAAAATATTCTCTGCACAATTTCTCCAGACCTATGTTAAATTTCTCATCCATTCCCAAGACGAATAAAAATACTATAATCTTTTTCCGAGATGACTGAGTTGAGTGGGATGAGTTTTCTCTGAACGGGGGGAAATTCACTTCCTCTTAAAATTGCCAAAACAAATATACATCTGTAAAGATAACTAAAAAATGTTATTTTCTCATTTTCTCAATGTTCGACAAATGTTACCCAAATTTTGGAGTCCAACGAAATTGATGATTTAAAATTACTGCAAAATCAATTCGATTTTCAAAGCTGACTGATGAATAATCATTAGACTTTTGTCAGCCACAAAATATTTGGCTCAAGTGGCAATAAAATTGATCTATTAGTAAACCCGAAAATTTCCGTAATTTACCAGTAATCTCCAGTTGCAAAAAAATCGCTTTAAAATCCGGGAAAGATTTTGAAACATTACCAAAAGTTGAAACATTTTTTAGTCTCGTACAATTTCCAATAATTTCAAAACAAAGGATTTTCGGTACATGTGAACCACCTTCAAAACATTATCTGTTACTCACCGAGTCCAGGACTGAGGGAGAACATAAACAGCTCACCGACTGGGAGAAGGTAGCGTTCAGCCTGAGGTCGTTGGTGGGGATGCTACGAGGGACGGTAAGGGATCGGAGGAAAGAAGAAACACCGGCTCGTTGCGGGGATGTCGTTGCGACTTGTTGAAGATCCAACGTTCGGTGGGCGCTGAGTACGCGCCACTGTGCCAGTCGCCTGGTGACCGCGACCGGGTTAATAACGTTCGCATTGGCCATGGATTGAGGAAAATTAACATTAATAAACATTGGTGTATGCCTGTGTCACCCCCTCCCTTCGCGTTAATTTGTGTTGTGATTTTCCTTCCTATTACTATTCGATTAAACCTCTTTACTACCTTTTTCTCCACCACTCGATGTGTTATTAGTCACAGTTATGTTAAACCTCAGGAAAAAAAGCAGCTAATTCATCGCGTCAGTAGCTTCAAGATAAAGTGCAATTCAAAACAACCGAGTATCTGTTTAAAATTCACTCATTGAATCGAAAGTTTATTGTAAAATAAAATACAAAACCATACCACTAGTGCCCACAGTGAATGGATTGTGTTCTATGTTAAAACTGTGCTCAATTTTAACCGTGAAATATATATTTTTTGTGAACCGGAGCGCGCGATGCCGGTGGCCGAGATGCTGCCGGGCCTCGCTTCCGGTCTCCTTGATTTTCAAAGCCGCAGCGCTGGACAATATCGACGCAATAGAACGTATCAACAATTATTCACAGCACTTGTTAGTTTAGTGCTTTTTCAGACGTGTGTCATCGGGGCTGTCAAGGGCATTGGTAAATTTAATATTAATATATACAATAACTTGTTGAATTAAATCACCACAGACCCCACCAGAAGCGAAGATAAATACATTCCAGAATCAATTTTGTCTCTGAGCCGCGAGTAGACACGAACTCTGAATGTCCGAGGGATTGAATCATTCAACATTTATCATGTTGATGATTCTTTTGCAATAATTCCACTCATATTATCACCAATGACCAATGTATGAGAAATTTGTTTCACTGGTTTTTCTTTTTCTGTTATATTTCCACGTTAATTTGACTTGGAAAGTTCTTTCCAATGAAATACAAAAAATTGGAATCTCGGGAAAATACTGCGGAAAAGTGAGTGTTTCCCCGAAGGGGCTAGATTAGTGGGAAGAGATTTTTTGAGGTACGGAGCATATGGAGTCTAAGGTAAAACCTGACTACATCTCAAAATATCGTAATAGTCTTATACGAGAGCGTTATGTTTCTTCGTCTCACTCGGGGGAAAAACCGGTTTCTCATCAAGGGGGCCTGCCTCGAAGATCCTCCGGTGGCTTCACGCGTGCCTTGATATACGCGGCCGGCACATGGATTCACCTTTTGGGATCATAGTTAAAATGATCTTCGTACTCTCTTTTCATGAGATTTTAACGGTTGATTGGGCGCCCTAGCTTTTCTTTCAAGCCCTTTCTTCGGCGTGATACTGACAATCGGATTTCTCTGCTATCGGGCTTTACCGGAGCGATAGTGCAGGCGGAAATTTATTGAAAATTAAGCAACAAATTCATTTGAAAGTTCAATTATTGACGTCAACTGTCGATGGGAATAAGTGATTTTCGCCTTGAATCAGGTATTGAAAAATATCTTGCAAGTGGAGGAAGATGGAGGAATTTTTATGAAAGGCTTTTTTGTAGCGGAAACTTCGCACTCCAGACAAGGTTCCTATAAGAATTTCGCTGTCTCAGTTTGTTCCCAAGATATTCGAAGACCATTGATTCTTCGTAGAATCTAATGATATTTGAGTTTAAACATTAATTATTGTGCTGTGTAATTAAATTTAATTCGTTGATGAAAGTTCGTGTTTAAAGTGGAATAATTGGATTTTTTATGTGAAAAAATTTCAATGACATCCGAAATTCTCCAACTCCCTGCCAAATTTAACCGTTAGAAATTGCAAAAATTCTCATGTCTGTCACTGTGGAACTAAAAATTTCCATTTCGTTGAAAACTCCAGAATTCAACAATAAAAATATCTGGCGATTTAATTGAAGAAATTTGATTAAATCTTCCAAGAGTACGGATGGCCACAAGAAATAGAACCAAATATTTTATCGATTCCACTCGAATCAATATTTCCATTACGATTTGATATGCGTAGGCATAAAGACGTGGAATTTCTATTTTCGTTGGGGGAATCAAAAATCTCGAGGCAAATATTGAATTATACGCCTTGTACAAATGTCTCTATCGGGTATCTCAGTGGCGCATGACTGAAATGTTTTTATCAGTTTATATATTTCTTTTCCCCTCCTTTCTTTGTATCATCTTTTCGTGGCATTCAGTGTTTACATTTGTCTCATGGATTTAAGAAGTGAGAAGGAGATACCGGATGAATGTATCGATGTGCCTTCAGGGACAAATGATAATGTCTCATTGCATTCTCGAGTTTGCTAAATGCCCATAAATTTATGTAGAACATTTGAGAGATTATCGTGACGATTGGATTGTCGGTATCAACGGGGTGGGAACGGGGGGAGGGGTGTTGAGAATAGTGTCCGAAGTTATGAAGTGGTCAAGATTACGAGGCCCATGGAAATTGTATGAACTTTATCATCCGACTGCGTGGCCATGACATGCACGAGTGCAAAGCAATAACCCAATCAATTGCTGAATTGGCACTTGCAAGAGTGAGAGGCTAAAACCGCCGGGATTAGGAGACGAATCGATTGCCAAAACCTGATACTCGATTTCATTAATTAATATTCTTTTTTTTTTGCGCTCAACTGGTTCTCCTTCGGAATTAGTTTAAAGAGGTTTGTCCAGATAATTATTTCTCCCCAAGTAGTTGTGAGTTGATTCATTTTCGTTGTTGAGGGATGAGGTTCTTAACTTGTTGGCAAATTGTGAATTTACTAGTTAGAAATTACAAAGACAAAGCCACCGGATAAATAAATACACTCGGACGTTTCATTTTAAAATTCTGCGGAAAAACTGTGTATTTAGCGGAGCGTTCGGGTAATGAAAAAGTCCAGTCATTTTCCGTGGGTTTTAGAAAAGAATTTTAATTTCAAAAATTCGTAATTGGAATTAACTGTCTATGATACTGAAGTATTTTCATTGGGAAAACCAGGAGAATTGTTGTTTACTTATTTCAATTCTGTCATTCATTTGTGAGATAGATTACTCAAAAAAATATTGATGAGATGATAAAAATTTATAGAGGTCTAGCTTCGTATGGCTGCTTATAGTACTTGATCTTGAAAAGTGTACACAAGTAAAAGAATTGAGAGAGCTGAGATGGCGCAGAATATTCCTTATATGCGATGGAATTTTCCAAACTCCAAAGATCCCCTCGTTGCACCGTTACCCCAGATTTTTGCACTTAATTCCGTACAATTCTCCAAATTCCTTTCTATTTATCGTGTCTCCTAGCAGATGAATCATCAGTTACACCGCAAACACCAGAAGAGCCGGTGTACAAAAACAAATAATTCATCAATTTCTGCCAAGATTATTGCGCTTCATTATTTTTTCAACATCGAAGCTCTTAACTTTTGACATTCTAGTATCAACGAATAAAAAAAAATCCTCGATTGTGAATAAAATGTCATATTTACTGACAATTCCTATACATTCTTAGCTTCCTTCAGTGGGATTTAGAATCTGTGCAGCTGGAAGAGGCTGATGTTTCCCGAGAAATACCTGAAGATGTGTCCACCTAGGCATCACGTACGCGTGGACACGTGCATCGAGAAATAAATAAAAACCTCTCATACAAGCCCACTGACCTATAGAAGAACAACACCGCTGATGACTAAAGGTTTCTTCACGACTTCTTTTCACTGCGTTCAGTATGAAATCCCAGCGTTACAGTTTATTTATCCTGCATTCCTCTTGTCAGTTGAACAATTCTACTGCTGGAAAACTTTCACCCAATTCTCCCCTTGATTCACGTTCATTTTGATTTGCTGACTTTCAAAATGTCATTATTTTTTCGTACCGTCTTAACACCTTCAGGAATGGAAGATATATACTTGTCTTTATCCGTGTAGAAGTTTTCTTCGTTGTTACAGCCGGCTTATCCTTGAGGCGTGATGGATAAGAGGAACGATTTATCCTTAACATACACAATGTTCAAATGAGTTTCTTTCGCATTCCAGTGAGGCAAATGGTGAGGTTTTACGATCGCCAAAGCGTCTTACAAAGGTTTTTCAAGTAGTGGGGGGGGACAAGGGTGTCACGAGTGGTGCCGCTATTCCATTCTTTATTCAGGCGTCGTTCCACGTGGTATACCGCGCTGGGCATATCATGCACTGAAAGTACTTGGGATAATACTGAAAAAAAATTCTAGCAGTCAAATTTTAATATCACGGAACGAGTCGATTCAATTCTGCTGAGTTTTCAAGGAATATCTCAGGATCGGAGAGAGAGATTGAAAAGTGTGTAATCACTTTTGTAGATCTCAGTTCGCTGTACGAAAGAAAATTCTCATAAACGTTTTTCTATCCGCTTTAGACTCGAAAATTGACAACGGGTCAATATTGACTTGAGCCGTTTTATCACTTCGCTATTGTTTATTCTGGTATCGTTTCACTTGGTGTAATATACTGGGGGCATATTGGGTATTTTCGAGACCTTGCATCTGTTAATTAACAAATAAATTATGTCAAATAACGGAAATTTGGCGGTTTTCTTTTCCTACTTTTCATTTGACAGTAAAAAAAATCTCCAGAATTTTCCGCCAAATATTTCTGCTACAATCGCAAAATCAATGTACTCATCTTTCTTGGAGTTATCAATTCCCTGCATACCAAAATCTTATTAAAAATTAAACCGTCTGCATTGAAAAAAATATATAATTTTTCCAAACACATTCGTCTTGGACAATTAAATGCCCGAAATTCCTGCAGTAAAACTGGCATTTAAATCTTGTCAGAGGAACATTTTAACGGCAAAATTATATTCTTTCCTCACCTTAGATTTCCAAACATCCACTGAAAACCAACGAACAGTCAAAATCAACTTGAACCGTTGTAACGACGCGGTATTCTTTATTCAGACGTCGTTCCACGTGGTATACCTCACTGGACATACCACATTACTTTCAAGTACTCTGAATAATACAGAAAAAAATGCCAGCAGCCAAATTTTAATGTGTCACTGTATAAGTCTCTCCTGGAATCCGCTGGAGACAGCAAAATTGTTACAATCAAGTTTTATTAATTTTCAATTCCCTCTATAAAAAAGCTTTTAACAAAAATATTCTCATCCTCCTCAGATTCCAAGATATTCATTGACAACTAAGGAACAGTTAAAATCAACTCGAAATTTTTCTACTACTTCGCCGCTGGATTCTTGCACTCAAATCTATTGGAAAACTGAAACAGCCAAGGCGCTAAGAGGAGGAGGGGGAGGGGGGCGTAATATGTTTATCGAAAAACAACCGTTAGATGGGTTGAATTTTTAATCTCAATTAGTCGAGAATAAAAATAGAGTAATTGGTGTTTGTCGGGCTGCGGGTGAATAAAAAAAAAAAAAAGAAAATGACCGGGGGGAGTTGTGTTCGCTGTCTCCCTGGAGATAGCGCTCTCCAGGTTGACGTTCTGTGCTGGTATAAGCAGGGGCCACTGTTGGTAGAGGTAGACGGACCAGGCCTCTCTCAGTTCATCGACCTCGGACTAGCGGCCGAGCGGATAGCGGGACCCTGGCTCCAATGGTCCCGTCCCGATCGCGTTGGCTTGCCCCCCCCCCCCCCCCCCCCCCCCCGCGCGCGGGGGGGGGCCCCCCCCCCCCCCCCCCCCCTGTATACACCTTTCTTACGTATACATAGATAGATTTTGACCGAGAGGTTGTTTCATTCTTGTTTCGTAAGAATAATGTAGGTGGTTTTGATGTCTGGGCTGATGGGGTATGAGGCGAAATCTGATGTGATCATTCGGCAAAACGAGACTTGTAGAGTATGACTAGCGAGATGGATCGCCCACGCGAGAGATACAAAAAGCAGTTGAAATTCACCTGACATACTAACGATATTAATTTTTGTTTTTTTTTCACTGCCCCGAGGTGTGCGCTAGTGGTCTCATAAAAAAAAAAAAAACAATTTTTTTTGTGAGAATTTTCGTAAGAAAATGCGTCGAGAATTGTCGACGGACTTTTTATCAGTCAAGGGCACTTCTTCTTACTTTTTTTTTTTTCAGTATTTATAAATTCTACAGTTTATTATGTGCACACGATGAGCAACGACCTTCAGTGTCACACTGCGCGTGATAATTAGTTAATAATTTCTATATTGCATTATTCAGACATGCAAATTAGGTGTCAACGGGCGGTTATAATCAAGGATAAATTCGAGAGAAATAGAGAGGTTTTTTTTTTTCAGGTGGGGTGGGAGTTGTGTGGATAATACCTGTTGAATGTACCTTGCACTGAAGAAGCGCCGGCTCCTCTATTCTCAGCAATCCGCACAGGTGAAAGCTAGAGTTTTCCCACGTAAGAAAAGCCTAGCCAGACGGGGGGGGGAACTATACGAGGGCAATTGCACGACAATTCGTCGTATCTCGAAGTTGATGTTGAGGAGTGCAAAGACACTTCACTTCAAATGACTCGTTCGAATAGTCAACACAATCGTTCGTCTCTCTCTCTCTCTCTCTCTCTCTCTATCTCACTCTCTCCTCCTTTCTCGCTGTCCATACACCTGGAGGTTTTATTAAGGACGCAATAATTACTGTTTTGTTCCATTATTGGATTTTCTTACCCTCATTAACGGCCATCATAATTATTTAACTTTGTTTGAAATAAAGGAATGACTTTGCACAATGTTGGTGTTGCCGGGGGGGGAGGGAAAAGAGAGCCCAGAATTGCTGACACGTTGGATCAAACGTGCCTTTTGCAATGTCTCGACGACGAATTTGGTGTACGAGTTTTGTCGCTGGCACACCAAATGTCGTTGACCTTTCTTCTCTCATTCCAGTTGGTAAATCCAGTCGTGTCATTTATACCTGTTAGCCGCAACGTGGCGTTGCAAGGCGCTTTAATTTTCAACATACTCGAATTAATATCAGTGAGTAAATTGCGATACACTTGGCATCTGAAATTAGCTGAAATTTACGGTAAAAAAAAAAAAAGAGTACAGATTCAATAGCAGTTAACGCCCGGACGCAAGAATGGACACACCGGCCACTTCCTCCCATTGACAAGGCATAACAGACTGTGTGCGCTCCGATAATATATTCTTTTCCTTTCACCTGTTGACTCCATTCATCTTTTTTTCTTTTTTTTTT
>JAPYZN010000202.1:0-50293 GCA_030522865.1 Psyttalia lounsburyi
CGAGTTTGCTCGCAGAGCCCGGATATTGGAACCTATGGACTGGACGGATGCCTAAGGCAATGGGGAAAAATGGCCGTGAGGCTGATTTCCGCATGTCCCGTTTGGAAGGGAACGTCCTCCCTACTACTAATAAAGTCTAAAAAAGTATATTTATTATTAATTAATTTTTATCTGTTGAATATAATAATAATGAATTATATAAATGTAAAAATATAGAATGTTTGGAAGTAATTTTAAAGATTTTTAAAATAACTTTGCAAAAATTAAATTTCACGTCTAGATCAGAAGCTCGACTGATAACTGACATTAACTAAAACTACCATTAACACACACTTGTATATAACTAACAGTTCACAATTAAATAATTGATCAATATCAAACAATTTCTCTCAATTTAAAATTCGTTGAGAATTTATTTGGAAATGATGCTCAATGTTGGAAATAAGCTTGAGAGTTCTAGACGATATTGAAATTTCACTGATTACCCAATATAAAAATCCAATTATTAAATCATTTTATAGTGCATTAAATTCAAATTCACAACATGGAAAATTCACAAATTATTTCTTTTTCAAAAGCGTGGCGTCGAGTATCATTTGCTATTGCTCGCGCAAAATGCAATGTCACTTGTACATTAGAGTCGTACTTTCTAAAGAATAAGGGGTAGTTCCCCGTAATATTTAATGAATTCAATTTCCATACTATCCTCATCCGCTTAGATAAATCCCTGTATTCAGAACTTCTATCTATTCCCATGTATTCAGATACGTAATTATGCACTCCAAGTCTTCCGATAGAGCGTATTTCATCTGCTTAATATATTCGTCGCTCGAATTTTAATTGATTCGAAAACACGTCTAAGAAATGATACAAGAGGAGAAAGATGTTAAGAATGCACAAACACGGAACAAAATTGGGGAAAGGGGCGAGGGGGAGAAAGGGGTTTAAGTCGCCAAATTCCAGGCATTACATTTGGCTTAACCATCGAAGGAACCAGTCCTGTCACGCGGCAGCCAGCTTCTATCGGATCATGAATAAAGGATCGCCCCCAGCGGGAATGTGATGGGGTCCCCCCGTGAATATACAGGCGTTACAAGATTCCATCTCAAATGCTTGCTGCTCTCCGTGACGCCGAGAATCCTTTTCTCCCCTCTGTCTTTGTCTATCTTCCATTTTACAGGAGTTCTTTCTTTTTCTCTTCTTTCTTCGCCTCTCGGGAGTTCATATACTCTCGTGATGATTAATCCGGGGGTCACGGTCCTACTGCAAAAGTTCCGGCACTTTCTTTCACCGGCTACCGGTCTCTTTATTTTTCAGGTTTGTCTTATCTGTTGGGCTCTTTAATGGATGGCGCTCTGTATGCAGCATGTATGGGCTACGTTTCCAATGAAAGTGAATTGTTAATTGTTTTCTACTCATGATTTAAAGGTCAATGGGAACTGCAACGGCCGTGAAAAGCGCTGGGATAGAAGAAAAAAATTCGATGGTAAAAATTTTGAAATTGAATTCTGGTTCCCGAAAATTTTAGGGAATTGCAAAATTTTTAGATTGGGAAATTTTGGAACATTTAATTCTGGTAAATTTAGACTTGAGTTTTCAAAAAGTGGCAGATTGCGATTTAGACGAACACAATTTTTGGATGATTTCAATACACCGTTTTCATTGTTTACTGAAACTTTGGGTTACCATTCCCGTTGAATCGGGGAAATTACTTTTGTCTTGTTAAACTTTTTTCCGTTTGCATATTTTTTCCCAAATAATTTGCTTTGGATTTATTTCTATTGATTTATAGGTTTTCCGTCTAAAAACCTTGTCTCTTTTCTCAATAATTTAAATTTTAACATTTTCATACTGCAAACCCCGTTGTGATGATTTCTATTTTCATATTTTCATCGACCGTGCCCTAATATTATACTTCGTCGCCGGAGAATATTTTATCTCCAGCATAAATTATGAAAATTGAATTGAACAACAGGAGTTATTTGACACTTGTCCAAATCTTCGAAAGTAAATACACATAATTCACCGAAATAAATAATGTGTAAAGTTTGTCAGGTGAAAGAGTATTTTCGGTGGATATCGAGGACATATTTGCATCTCGTTTGCCCGCCACGTGTTTCTCAAATTTTTCTCTCTCTTTCTCTTTCTCTCTGTGTCAAGTTCTCACTTTTTGCAAAGAATTCCAATGGGAATCTCCTCGAGAACACAGAACCGTGCATCCTGTGGTTACATAAACAAAATTAGTCGCTTCAATCCATGCAACCTGGGTAATGACGTAAGTAATTTCAGTTGTGACTCTCCCGTTGAGATGAGTATTTTTAAATTTTGTTATTTCCAACAAAATCGTCCTTTTCTCGCAGCTCGTGATACAGCCCAACTTCTTATCGCTTTATTTATGACTTTTTTAACGGACAGGACATAAACAAGAAAAATGTATTTCAAAGCCCGTGTTATCACAGAAATCCATTGTACGCTGGAAATATAACGTATTATCACTATTTTCCCATGATTTATTTTCTCGCGGAGTCAGTGGCATTTCGACGAAGACCTGATAAATGGCGCTTGGCACTGCGCAAAAACGCGCGCTTTTATTTTAAAAAGAGGTCAGTTTACTCCCCCCACCGTGCCGCAACAAATTTTTATCATTCAATAATTATTTATGATTGTGCCAACAGATAAACATCACCTCCCAAGAGCCAATGAAACTTGTTCATGGGAAATTTATCAAAAATTACCACTGATATCGTCTTACCGAGACAGAGTGTCTGAAGATATCCGAGAGTGATCCAGAATAAAATTTTCGAAAACATTTCCGCTGGCTTTCCGTGATCGCGACCATGTGTGTTAACGCAGGCGTTGTCGATCGATGCCGGGTCGTCTAAGGTCATCCACGCGAATTCACCATTTACTCTTAGTCTCACCACTTTCGTCGATGCGAAGGATAATTTCAGGGGTGAAAATTCCAGAGCCCCTCGGGTAGTTTGAAAAAACAACTTGTTTTTTCCCTCGCTTCCTCGACACTCGATCACCCCTCAAACACAACTCAAATGAATAATCTACAATAATTAATGCACAACGAGCGAGGTATTTAAATTTCAATCACAGGATAAGCTTGAGCATCTTATTCAGCAGTGGCGGGAAACAATCTCCGCCATTGAACTTCCGGTTGGCACTGCACCGGAGTGACACAATTTCAATTATTCTCATTCACTCTTTACAATTTTCCGCCTGATTCTCAATTTTTTCCACCCACTGGCCGTGACACAAACCCACTCAATCACACGTTGGAATAATAAATTATCACCGGAGTTTTATAGTCAAGCCGATAATGTTTTCATACACTAGGAGTTTGTAAATTCCGAGTAAATAGTAGTCACGGTTTGTCGCGGCGGCGGGCAAACGAAATCGTGCGGAACGTGTTCTGGCTCGTAATCGACTGAGCGTGGTGTTGCGCGCCACGTTAAGGTATCCGTTCTCCACTTCCTCTTCGACTGCCTCTTCGGTCTCCCCGTTTTTTTTTCTTTCCTCCTTCAATAAATGCCTCGTTTCAGGCCTCCTCACCTTCAACTTCCAATTGTTAACAATTTTCTTCTTTCAGAAATAATGTATTATGGTGATATGTGTAGAAGAGAGGGAAACCCTTTGAAAAAACAATAATTTCGCACGATCTCTCTTTCTCATGAGTTCACGTGAAGAAATGGATAATTGAATTTTTCACTTTTGAAAACAATGGGAATTGTTTTCACGGTTAAATGGTTGTATATGGACAATGTTAATGTCGGAATGTGCAGAGGCAGAGGTGGAATTGACCAGCGGCCAGCAGATGGATGGATTCCCTCTCTCTCCTCACTTGTTCCTCTTATTCTTCTTCTTCTTGCGGGCGGCTAAAGGATGCGATACGGTCTGGAAGGGGGAGAGTCATGTTGGCTGAACCCCCTGGATTGAGGGCGGTACAGAAACAAAAATTGCTTCTCTCTCCTAACCATCGATGGGGGATCGCCTCCTACCCAACAGTCATCACTCGTGTAGTCACTGAGGCGACCGTGATGGGCCGATATAATACCCGCGGCCTTAGCTGCCGTGTTGAACGGGTCCGATGATGCCTACGAGTAACGAGAGTGCTTCGTTATTAAGCCCCACTGGAAGACCCCGACCCCGCGCGCTCACTCCCACATCCTCCTTCCCGTTTTCTTTCACTCGATCCTTTTTTTGGTTTTTTTTCTTCGTAATCCCCTCTTCTTCTCACTTTTTATCTACCTTCAAACCTTTATACACGGACTCCAGGGGCTCCGTGGAATTTGCTCGAGGTATTCGATCGGTATTCCGATCGCAATAGGATGCCGCATGGCCACAAGCACTCCGGGGAAATAATGAGGGAGGGAATAGATCATTTTTCGTTTTTTTTTCGGCTGTTGTTTTGGGTTGTGATGCCGCGGAGTGACTAACAGCGAGGAAATTCCACTTCTGGGGCTTCGCCCTCGACATTCTGGATTTTGTTGGCTTGAATTGATACGTTAGATGTTTTTCTGACATGGGAGAAAGACGGTATTACAATGGGGCAACAATTATAGCGAATTTTTTGTGCGCGTTCATGAATTTTGACGTATTTCCTATATTTGAGAGCCTGAGGACGACTGAATATATCGAAAAAAAAACCATCATAAAAGGGAAAGGAGGAACATTCTTTAAAAATATCCTTAAATTTTCAAAACCCGGAATGCGATTTGGGGGAAAATATGCGGAAGTTGCAGGTTTTGAATAAGCTAGAAGTTCTGAAAGCCTTTTCCTTTCAGAGTAAATAAAGATTCAACAGTTTCTATTGACGTCAGCCGGATTTTCAGAGTTGGACTAATCTAAAACAAAACTGTGTATACCTTAAATAAATTAAATCGATTCCTCAGAAAATTATCAATATTGCAGATGAAAAGACAAAGATCCCCTTGCCACAATTTATAATTGCAATAAACCGTTAATTCTGAAACATGATTTCAAAGTCACTCGAAACTGATAACAAATTTTCCCTTTCACCCTCACAATTTTTCACCGTTATCGTTTATAACTTGATGCATATTTTTCGGATTGTGTATTTCGAGTCGCGTGACTCACTAGCTCTCACCGCTATGACTAATTCCGTTGTTTTCCATTGTGTAATTCTTGTCTCCGTGTCAAACGTCCACGTTACATACAGGTACGTTACCACTTCTGACATTGATACCTTATCGCACTTTTTTCTGCCTGCTTTCAATGATCCAGATCGCCCAGCCGGATCGATTGATCATTTAGGCAGGTGCACACCATGCGGAGTATTAGCTCTCCAGTGGGACATATTTTTTAACGAATCTTTCAAGCTCATACCCAGGGGATTTCATGTTGAAATAAAATCGATTGACGATGCATTGCACGTTTGGTAAAAAATTGTGTGAATGACAAGGTCAATGGGGTTCGTGTACACTACATCCTCTGACAATTTGTATTGGTTTTACTCAGGTAGCCTTGTCGTTTGCGTGAACCTTGAACTGTAGTGCGAGCTAATTGATAGGTACCAACATCATTGTCTTCCACTGTTTGTCTGTCCCAGTGACAATTGCTCGGCTCGGTTTCCTTCATTTTCACGGAATATCGTCAGCTCCTCTTTGGTTTTCTTCGAAAAACTCATTTAGCTGTTATACAAGGCGCCATATCAAACGTAATTGATAGGTACTAGTGGCTTGTTGATAATTGCAGAAAAACAGAATGTTATTCTCATCGGCATATACAGATGCCGGTGGAGGGAATTTATTTGCTGTCGGGCTGAAACAATGAGCATTATAAAACATTATTGGTCAATGCTGAGATATTCAGCGGAGATATTGATGACAGGAAGAGACTCGTATTTACGCGGGACTAATGGAAAAGAGGAAAACGGGAAAGAGGTGTTTTTTTGAAAAATTACTTCCTCATAAAATATCGTCTAATAACGACCAATTGAGCTCGTCAATAGGTGACTGAGGACTGAATAATTGTCGCTAGGCGACAATTTGTTATGAATGAGGAAAAATATGTTTTCTCGTTAATTCTGCAGTCATTTGGCAATGGGTGATACTGCTGGCGTTGAATGCGCATTATTTGGAGACATAACAGGTTGAAGGACTCGATCGATGTCCCGACAGACACAAATGAGAGGAATAACATTGCGATTGATTAATTTTTGATGAAGTTATCCAAATACTCTTTGGGGCGAATGAGGCATTTCGCGAATTTCTCATTGAATATTGACATAATGCCGATATAAAAAACTTCTATCAAAAATACAAACTCAAATTGATGTCGGGTTAATTCTATCAATTCAAATTTCGGCTTCGGTTTGACTAGAAAATGTGATTATTAAAAGAAACATTTGGACAACCAGTGAGGAAGATATTATTACAAAACAGATGGTTGGAATTTACGCGATGCTTCCTATACTTTCAGTTTCAATGCTCACTTTTTATTGAATTTACTCGCTCGTGGATTATCTTTCGATCCTTATTGTTTACGGTTGCTGATCATTTTTATTGTTTTTTCCTCTCCGATTTCTGTCTTCAAACCGATTTTTCGTTTCTATACCGGAGGATTTTAGTTCGTACGTTCACTACAATAAAGGGGATCCATATCCTCATTAACACGCAATATCAAGAGTCTTTTAATTGCCCCTATACTCCTACAAAATAGGTGTAACCGCTTTTCGAAGTTATAATAAAACTACTGATAATGTGATTAATGAAATGTGGGTACACTATTAGAAAACAAATGAGGTAATAGTACGTTATACCGACTCCAAAGTTTGTCTTTGAAAACCGAATGAAAGTTGTTATTCATAGTTGGGGTGTGATGGAAAATAACATATCTGATGGCGGAACACTGGTTGCTTTAAATGAATTGATAAAATCAAGTCATAATTAATTGAAATTCAGTATGCTTGGGTAGATGTACGGAACCTTCCCCACTCCTTCCCTACTGAAGGTATATAAATTTTAAAAATTAAAAAATATTAAAATAATTTCAATTCAACGTGTGGAAAGGTATATCAAACCTCTCCAGCACTTAGAGTTACCCAGGGTTCGCGACGGGGATGCGGCTGGAATGAATCCCAAAACGTGCACCATGGTGCTCATAGGTGTTCATCTTCCACCCACCTAACTGTTCACCTAATTGAGTCCGCCTTGATTTTATTGGGGATTATACTTAGTTTAGGCACTAAGTGGTGAATCAACAAATGAAATCCCATGGGCAGTTTACGATTAATTTTCAGGATTCCTGAATTTTAGTTGTAGGTAAAAAACAGCAACAAAAACAACATGGAAACATAAAAGAGCGTCAGGTTTCACTGAAAATTCATTAAAAATCCACAATCTCCAACAGCGCAAAATTTCTCACTGTATTTAAATTTTCAATGAATTATGAATATTAAGTACCGTATCACAATGAATTTTTAGTGAAATTTGAATTTTATTGAATTTATTTTTCTGAAAATATATCCAGAATTATTGCGCTAAGAATTGACAACTAATTTCAACCAATCTTTTTGGATTTATGTTAATTCACGGAGTACAATCTGAAATTCCGCGTTCTAATTTATTTTTCGATGAAACCGTGAATTTTCCTTGATAAAATTCCTTGAAATTCCAGCAAAAATAAGGTACGATAAATATGTCTGGGAAGTGTACCGGAAAATTCAGGAAAAATGGTTTAAAATGATTAAGTGATAAATGACGTACTCGCTAGATCGTCCTTTGCAAGAATGCAAAAAAAAATGACACCAGTTATTGAGATAGTCCAGTTATTGGTCCTTGTATTCATATGAAATAGCGTCATGTGGGTCTCTTTTATACCGATGTGAAAAAGTAGATAATGCGGCACACGTGTATATAAACACAAATTCCACGGATGGGCTGGTAGTTGTATCTATATATTGATCGCGATGGTCTACTTTAATGGTGTTACCAGCGTGACTAAATCATCAATGTGGCTTTCCCTGGTACAATGAACGTACCAAGAATGTTTAACATTGCAACGTTATACTGACTGATCAATCAATAATACTAATACATAACAGGTCAGCCAATTTAACAAAAGAAGATGCCTGACTATTGCATGCGACGTCGGGGAGCCTGGCACGGACAAATCAGTAGTCACGATTTTTTTTGCGCATTCCCTTTCTCCCCTTTTTCGTTTCCTACCTTTCTTTAAAGTCAGCGACGAGTTTAAAGAGGCATTAACAAGTTCACTGGGGTAGAATTGGAGTTGCCATGAGCAGTGACTAAGGCATAGTTGACATGGAACTGTGAAGAAAGATTCATACTCATGCGATGAGCTGTTTCACTGGAAAGTCAATGTTTTCTTTTTCATGCGGAAGCGGATATTTTTCATACTGCGGAGACGTCTACATAGGCGACCACGTCAGTGCTGAGGAATTTTAAGGGATCCGTGACTCAGGACCATTTGAAAATGGAGCGGGCGTAGTATTCGGCTGGCCGGAGAAATTGTTTGTTCATAGATGCCAGTTTTCGATTGTACTGAGAAAAAAAATATATAATTTTGGGTATTAAATATTGTTCGACCAAAAATTCAAAGTTAAATTGCTTATGTAAATTTCTGTCGTTTGGTTGCCTAAAAAATAGTTGATGGGCAGAATATTTTTCTCAGTGTTGAGAGAATTTCTAGGAAGTTGGGGAAATTAATTGACTGTGGGTATTCTTCGAATAATGTGAGGCAGAATTAATCGATGAATTCCTATGTATCGCTAAAATTTTTATTCCAAGAATCGGAAAACGATTTCTCGAGCCCTCGATATCCGTGGAGTCATCGATGAGTAATTTTCGAATTTGGATTCGAGAGATGGCAGCACTTGCGGTTCAGTAGAAACTTCCCAGTGGAACGGCCTAAGACTGAAGGCTCTATTCCCTTTGAAGAAATTTTAGTGAAGGTTTATCTACTGGTGCGATTTCTTGGATTTATTCGTCAATAAATTTTTTGTTTTTCATTAATAATAACGTAATTGAATTATTTTTGTTGTATCTCCTAAGCTTACTCATTCATGAAATGATTTCGCTTTCAACATTTAAACAAGTGAGAAATGGAATATATCAATCATCATTCTCTATTAGTGAAATATAGATTTCTTGTTAGAATGAGCATATAAGGAAGAGATGGGAGAATATTTCATCTATAGAAAATGTAATCAGAAGTCAATCGAGATTATTGAACATCAAAATCCATTAGCAAACAAAAATGAAAAATCTATATTAATTTTTCACCGGAGATGAGTGTTTCGGGGCGAGTTTTAATTTGTCATTGAGATTCGAAATGTAGAAAGATTTATCACAAAAAAAGTATATGAAAAAAATTAATTTAAAATGATATTTAGGAGGCGGCAGGAAAAATATTCACCATCAAAATCTCCGTACTCTCCCCCGTCTCATTAACCGTAAGTTGGTTTCAACGGAATTCAAAGATCAAGATGGCAGCACCTATCCAGTAGAAAACCCCCGTGTGCCACCGGCATGCTACCGACCCGCTGAGAATCTTCGATCCCCTAGTCGGTCTCAACAATACTAAGTGTGATGTTCCGTTTCAGAAACATTGCTATCCATTTTCCACCTGTTTTGTCTGAGATGGATTTGTATATCAATGAAGGAGTCTGGATGAAATAAGATCAACTATACAACGTGAATAGATTTGGTGTCGCCTTCTACACGGCTGTACCATAATAACCAACTTAAAGTCTGAAACAGTTACTAGATAAGAATTTGCACTTGCCTTCTCCTCTAGTAAGAGGCTAAAGCTACCAGACAGAAGTAGACGAGAAGGTCTCGTTCACGCGAGTCATCTCTCAACTCTCTCAAAACCATACCAAAAGGAAATTCCCAAATGGCAAACCGAGTCATCAATTCAGCACGTGATTTTTTACGTGCCGCACAGCGTGGTGATATAGATAAATTGAAAGAGCTATCGCAACGCTATGAAATTCAAGACTGGACATTTTATCGGCATGATAGTACCGGAGATACGGCGTTGCACATAGCGGCGCGAGAGGGCCATTTGGAAATTGCTAAGTGCTTGTGCAATGACTGGTCATATCCGGCATTCAAAGTTGATGTTACTAATAAAGATATGAAACGACCACTCCACGATGCTTCTCAGTTTGCTCACTCCGATATTGTCAAATTTTTAATTGACCAAGGTTTATATTGTTCGAATACATAAACCGCATACGATGCTCTTTAACTGAGTTAATTATTGCTTAACATTGTTCACTGGAAACTTCTGTGCATCTGATCAAACTTTACATTGGCTGTGTGTTTACCGATGTTGAACTAACAGGACTGACGCAGATTTCATGTTTATGTTGTTTCATATACTGCAAAATGGCAAAGAGCACTTTATTCAATTACTTAGATGAAAATGAATTTCATTGTTCATTGAATTGTTATCCTACCGTAGTTAGTCAAGCGATTTTCAAATAAAATTCAACTGCCTGTCGCCGAAGACACGAGAGGATATTAAATGCTCGTTCTCCTGCAAATATCCACTGTCGTAAGATTATTTTTTTTCCAAACATCGAATGAATAATTTTCATTATTTCAGGAGCGGAAGTGGATCCATTAAAACGAGCGGATTGGACACCTCTGATGTTGGCCTGTACCAAGAGTGGCCCGGATGCTGGAATAAGTGTCGATGCATTGTTAAAGGCAGGCGCCAATCCAATAATCAGAAACAAGGACGGATGGACACCGTTATTATTAGCTTGTCGCACTGGATATGTTCCCATTATAAACACATTACTACAGCAGCCATCAGTGGTGGCCACAACTACCAGTAATAATGGCCGTACTGCCCTCCACATAGCTGGTAAAGTTTTAATTATTACTCGAAGACGATAATCTCTCCAGGGAAATTAATGAAAAATTCATTACTACGTTTAGCTTTTCACGGATGTACTGGCGCACTCAGTATTTTGTTGAGCACTGAGCCAGCGCTGATTGGTATTTGTGACTCCTCTGGCTCTACACCACTTCATGAATCCGTTAAATCTCAGAATTTCAAAATATTTCAATGTTTAATGAATTCTGGAGCGGATGTTCGACAAACAGATCGCAATGGACAGACAATTTTGCATGTTGCTGCAGCAGTGGGAAACGATTCAGTTGTTCGGTACATTATCAGGAATAAATTAATCGATTTTCGATGTCGGGATAATTATGGAGCTACTCCACTAGTTTGCGCGCAGAGGAGTAGAATGGAGAGTATTGTGGTTTTGTTGGGGAAATTTGAAGAAGAACAGTCTGATATGAAATAAATATTTTTTAATAGCCATTTTGAAGATTGGTACACATTTATTTATTCCATCCGGTCTAATCATCCTCCAGCCCTTCAACAGAAACTTTCTTGTTTCCTGTGCCAAACAATTTTCTCTCAAATATTTCGCATCATTCTTTTACGATATAAAAGAAGACTTCAGACGGAAGTGGTTTTACTCAAGCAGTTGTATTTTGTTTTTTTCCCTTCAGTTTTTTGCGTACTATTTGAATAATAAAAAAAAATATTCAATGGGCAGTTTTAGTTGTTTATTCCTTTCCTTGCGTAATTTATTTACATTCCTATTATGTCAAGACTTATCAGTAAGACTTAACATTATGTCCTCACATCAATTTTTTTTGTAGTATGTTTTTTTCCATTGTTTTTCTTATTATTTTCAATAAATCAGATTGGGCTATTTAAACTAATATCTTCTCCTTACAAGTATCTCACATTTAGTTATTTCTTAATGCATCCTCAATCATTTTCGGTTTTCTTCTGATTTACATTATTCAATTACTCAACATGTACAAAGCATTATTTACAGTATATACAAAAATTCATTTCTTTTCTCTCCATGTTTTTTGACGTTGATTTTTTTTCTTCTTTTCGAAATAACTTTTTCGAAGGATAACGAAGATAAGTAACTATAATAATTATAATAACATAAAAAAAAAACGTAGTAACGTTTTGCTCACACTTGCGCTCATACCCACTTTCATTCCTCCATTCAAAAACTTCTTCTCATTTGTGATTTTTTTTATTTTCAATTTGAGAAACAATGAAGATTTTTCCATTGTTCTATTTTAAAAAGTCTCACTATATCAGGCTCTTTAGTAAATTTGTTTTATACATGATTTTTCGAGCCCTAAAGTTGTCATGTTGTGGCAAGAAATCGCGGAATGTGATACATATTATTTATTAATTTTTTTCGTTTTGACTACTTTTCTCTCATTTTTTTGCGTGCACATATTTTGAAAGAAATTGTGTTCTCTTGGTAACACATGATGATTTAAATGGATTGAGTTTGTCCTCGAATTGCCATAAAATTAGTAAACATTTACAATTTAAATGTCCAAATAGTTACTCCCGTATATGTGCTTTTGTCTCAGGTAAAAATACTAGAGGATTTCATTTTTACAACTGTCTTCACTTAAATATATTGCAGAGATATTTTGAGATTGGGAGAGGGGAGATTAACGATTCAGGAGTCAAAGGAGAACATTTATACACTTAACACGGCTGTAACTCGATTGTGGTTATTAACTATTATAAATTGTCTAGGATGATTAAATTCACCCGAGCTTGCGGGGGATTGCCGTAAATGCAGTATTTTCCCTTCCTCATATGTTTTTTTTACAAAAAAAAATCCGATCAATGAGCGGAAAATAAATAATAAATGAAATAATTATTACCTTTGCAAACTCGTATTTATGTTCAAATTGACTGTATGCCCGATAGAAACAAAAAAAACTCATAGTCTCGCACTAGCATCGATTAATTCATTTTTTACAATTGTAAATAAGAGGTTTTGGACCTATATATAATTGCCAGTACGAGAGAGAAAAAAAAATTTACAGTAATAAAAGAAAAGAAAAATTGCGATATGGTAAAAATAAATAGGGCACGAAATTTTTATTCGCTTTTAATTTATTAAATCGAGTGTTTAAGACGCGAATAGGATATATTTTTTCTATATTTAAAAAATATAGTAAAAAAAACAGTGACTAAGTTTCGCTTTTGCCGTATCAACGAAAAATAATGCGGCACTCCAAAAAATCGCACTATCTAATTATGAATATAATTTTTTTTTCAATCACTTCTAGCCCATTGCCCGTTCATTCATAACTCCTTCACACATTTTTTCATTATTTTTTCTTTTCTCCTCGTTAGTACAACGTTATTGTATACAATACATATACATATCATTCTACATATATTTATAAAAATAACATTTCGGGATGAAAAACGCAACGTTCCAAAAATTTAATGTACAATTCATACTGGGATGAGCATCTGGAGGAAATTAATCTGACAATGCATGTGACAATGGCAGTTGTGATTGACTCTTCCATTGGAGCAAACCTAAAACAAGTCAGAAACAAACGAAAACAATTTTTTGGGAAATTTCATTTCCCAATCAGAACTAGTCGAATGAGAATGGTTAAATGGATTAAATTTAAAATTGCTTTCCAATCCAATGTTCAATCGTTTAATCGACCGAATAATTGGTTTTTCACATATTTCGTTAATTCAATAAACGAGATGTCTTTCAAACTGTCATTCCAGTTTTCATAAAAAAATCAAGTGAACAAAGAACGAGTCAAATAAAAGCAAAACCTATTCAGAGTCAACCTAGCCGCAATGGTCTCTCCCCCAAGGACCATCCCAATGATTCTCCTCGCACGTCTCCCATCCAGTCTCAAATACGTTGTTTTCAAATCCCCGTAGATTTCGGCCCGCGAAAAAAACAAATTCGAAGAAAGAAAAGAAAAAAAACTGACATTAATGAAATGGTTGAAATAGTGAAAAGGAAAATAAATCGCTTCACCTATAACGGCGATTATTATTGAGCTGTGGACGCCAAAAAAGTAATGAAAGGCGATTTTGGGTGTTGTTTTTTTTTCATTTGTTTATAATATTATTCAACACTCGCTGTAGGACGGTGGGGGGACTCCACGGCCAGTGTACATGTCCGTTTGTGGCTGGAGATGACAGACAACAGTGTGTCCATCGAGAACAGCAACGGTTCTCGTATGATCCTGCTGTGGTATACCAAAATTACTGGGTATACGATTCATCTCGCCAAGTTCATATTTCGCCTGCTGTCTCCTCAATTTTTCCCAGCACGCATTGAGCGTTCTCTCTTGGGCTGGACTGTACTGAGATGGGTCGTATTGGAGTGCATTGCGATCCACTGACTGGCCATAATGTATCAGTCGATCGTTGGCCGGTGAGTACGGTATCAAAGGCCTGTGGTCCCCATAACTTCGCGACGACTGTCTACTCATATCGCTCTGTCTTCTGCCATCCTCATCCGACATATCTGACACCTGAATTTCACCAACACCAACACCAATTCCACTTCCACCGCGTTCAATTTCCTCATATACCGGATCATCCTCACCAACGAGACCCCTCAAATGTCCTTGATGATAACCACCCACTCTACCCCCATCGCGTATCTCTGTGTACGTGTGATTGTATGGCGATGCAGCACGACGACCCGATGGTCGATTAACGCCAGTTATTTCCAAACTGTCGTTCATCTGACGCCTGTCGCGGCCTCTGCCAGTGTGTCCAAGGGTCATTGTGTTGTGGGTACGGGGTGACTCCTCCTGCTCTGAACCACCGTGGCCTGAATCACGGGAGTACGACTTAAAAGAAATGTTCTGGAAGAAAAATTGGGAACATTTGTAAGTTTATGGGTAACTACGATGCATCCTCCGGAGTCGAAAAATTTCGTATACGGCCTAGTTTGTTGGACTTTAGTCAATGTTTTTGTGGTTTTTGGAATTCAACTGGTACACATGATTTTTGTTGAAAGTTAAATGCTTGTTCCAATTTTATTTCTTCAAAATTCTCAGTTTGAGACTATCAGAGGAAGATTTTCAAGCTTCCAATTGAGCGTTATGAGACTATTTTTACACAAGTTATCATTTTCTGGGTGTATCTATTTTATTTTCGACGTCTCTTTTGAGTCAAGCCAAAATGGATTAATAAACGAATGAATGAATAATGAATAATAGGCGAAAGGGAGCGATCTTTTCCAGTTTACTTCAGCATAATCTAGTGGATAGTGAAAGGAAGGAATAATTAAGTTATATTGATACTTCAATTTACACATTTTTAGTTTCTCATTATTAGTTTTCTCAGAAAATGACAATGTTAAGGATTATATAACATCGTTTACGGAATGCTCTAATAATGTTCATATTATTGACCATTGTAAACTCGCGACTTGGAACATCTTCAAAAATGCTTGCCCTGACTTTCGTCGGCATTGTACCTTTGAAGAAAAAGTTGACACCAAAAACCGATCTCAGTGTTCATCGTTGGTTGAAATTAAATTATAGAATTTGTGTCGACCCCTAAATTCCAACGAACTCTGGATTACTTACACTCAAAGCCAACGAAATTTTTCGACTCGTGTTACGATATTACTCATTTCGTAACTCTGTGTTCGAGGCTTTTTGTTTCCAGATTCAAGTCAGAGAAGTAATTGTGAAAAAGTGCACCAAAGCGCCGCAGTAAAATATTGTTAGTAGTAGAAAAGTTGAGTCTGTTTCTGTTCCACTAGATTTTATTCTCTTTCCTCTCTATCTTTTTAATTACCTTCCACATGAGGTTTTTATTAATAGGGCCCCAAGTGGCAGTGGCTGATTTGGGTAAATTATTGGTGGATGGAAAGAAGCCGTGACGAGAGTGTGGAAGAGTTGCCACTGCGTGTGCATCCGTCGATGCAGTCTCCCGGGGCTCGTTCGCCACCGGCGTTGGTTGTCTGTCGATGTTGTTTTGCCATCCACGTCCTGACATCAAGTACTGTAAAGCAAGGGATTCTGCCATTCTCATTGGCTGTCGAATATTTATCGTCTTATTCACAGTCGCCCGTCATTTCAAGACTCAGTCATATTTTTTAAATGGCATTTGTCATTCTTGATAAGTTGGAACAGTCTGTGTTTAACGATCGTCAGAGAGTTTGAAGTGACTGCGTGCGTTGTTAGTGAGTATTAAAGCCAGGTGTTAGAAGCTAATTATAATCTAATTACAGGAGAAAACGAAAAAAAAAGTTGTAGGAGTTCAAATCCTTTTCTTTTTCGTATTTCTTGTCTACGAATCTTTCGAGAAATGTGCTCTTCTACGTTAATTCCAGAAAAGTTGTTACTCTCCGTATTTGCAATTTCACAGACAAATCACCCGTTGTATGGCACTTGTCATATTCTCTGTTGCACACGGTGCGAACAAAGTAACCGTTAACCGCGTACACCAAACCCCCCGCAGGGGCTACGGAAGAACCACCATATGTTAGTTATTTTTTTACTAGAGGTCTTTCAACAATTCAATTAGTTTTAAACTTGATATGATAGGGTGACTATATTACATGTACTGTACTACATGTTCTATTTGTACAAAAATAATGTGTCTCGTTAGTTGAGTGCTTAGTTAAATACAGAAGGTAAAAGGAAATAGAGTGTGCTATAACTGAAAATGGAAGTAAATAATAATCGTCATGCATGAGCTGAGGAGTTGAGCGTATTTCTCCAGATAGACACATACTCTCTATTCCAATATCTTCGCCTGCATCAATACAACGATGAGGCGTTAAAATTTTTTGAGGAGTTTACACTGTGAAATAATAAATTGACCTTCAAGAGTATGGACATGGGTTACTAGGCGACAGTAAAGCGGTAAATGAGACCTCGAACGGGTATTCCATATTGGTTTGGTGTATAAGCGGTTTTTTTTATTGGATACCTTGTTGGCCGTGATGCCTATTGTGGTTGCTAGGTGCCATCATGTGCATCTGGTGTGAGCCATTCGGCGATCTCAGTGACAAATTGTTCAGGTTCACATTTATCGAAAGATTCGTATTATTAGTTGACGCTGTCAGGTTGTTGTGATTGTTTGGTGGTGTACCCACATTGGATGCTGCATGGGGTGATAATCCAGAGCTATCAGTCGTTGGTGCTGATGGATTTGATGATGTATTGTGGGATGGAAAGTCCTTTCCACCGTTAACACCAGCTGGTCCACCACTTGTGCCTGTTGAGCCACCTGAACTGCTTGTTACGGTCTTCGAGCAGCGCAGACACTTTGGCAGCCACGAGTGCCTCCTTATGAATTTTCTGTATTCTTTTCTCACCTGTAAAACACGAGCCCCAGGGTGCGGGAGAAAAAAAACAATTAACTCGTGCAATTTAAAAAGAAAGAAAAAAAAAAGCCACCGTAGATTGTGAAGTAATTCAAATCAGTCTCTTCAAATAAATTTTCCAAGCGTGACTCATTGGGGATGATTAAAGGAAAAAAGTAGTGTAGGGATTACGTGATTTATAGGAATGCGTGTTGATAAGATGACTGGAAAATAACGGGGGGATGAGCTTGTGTGGAGAACAATTACTCGTGGGAAAGAGAGGAAATGAATAATCCTCATTTGTGTCATGATTTATTTTTAACACACTTCATTATTCAATTCTTTATTCGTTGGATATTTTTTCTTCCTGACTTCTTGGTTGATAATTAATTGATTAGGAGACGACGATTGACATGGTTTTTCGTCTTATCGGCTCGTAAATTCATGTGACAATAATGATGTATTTAATAGCTGATGATTAGTTTTATAGTAGTGTGGGTGATAATCCAGTGTACTCCCTTACCTTTTCATTTTGCACGCAATGGAATATAAATATAAATAGCCCTTGTAGGCTATTCAGTACAGTGAAGATGTATGCCATTATAACTGACTCTTGATTCAAGTACAGAAGGCCAAATGTCCAGGTCAGTCCCAGCAGGAATACTAGGACGATGGCACCGCGCAGCCATGCCCTATATTGTCAAGTGAGAGAGGAGTGAATAGATTAGGTTTATGTATTTTCGGGTAAATCATAATAAATAGCGTTGGGACATTAATCATTGACAGGATGACACGTGGTCATTTGGAAGTGATACTATTCGTGTCTGTAAATTCATGAATTATTCATTTGTGTTTCCCAGAGTGTCGTGATGCACAGAATTATTAATATCTCAACGCCATATTTGTAAACTAATTAAATATTGAAAAACAAGGAGTATTGAAGAACGAAGTTGAAGTACTGCGGTGATATTTTTACTGTAAAACTAGAGTTGTATCTAATCGAGATTGAATTTTAACGTTGAACTTGAAAAAACTAATAAATCTAATGAGGAGTGAAAATAAAATTAGGCGTGCATGTTGATAAGTGAGTTTTACGGTAAGCATGCTGATAAAATTTGTTAATTCAGTGGTTTAGATGATTTTATTGACGTTCAAAATAATACTGTAGCTACTGGTTCTACTCTACAACTACGGTAAAAGTTGATGGATAATGAATAAAGGCAAAAAAAAGTAATATATAACCAGATAACAAAGGATGTTATTATGATAATGTGAATAGACATTTAACAATAAAAATGATAATAATAAAAATAGTAAATATCTTACAAGTGCGCTTGCAATTTGTTGGGAAGAGCATTTTCTTCCTTTCCACTACCAACCAACCACGCCATGCAGAGGAATGTAGAACAGTGTAGACAGAAGTGGGTAGAAGATTTAATAAAAAAATGAAACAATACAGCAACGTTAGGTGATTATCCCGGCACCATTTTCTTTTAATGATTTATTTTAATGTCTGAATGTTCTATGCATATGTCTCCTCAGCAATTACTCGATTCGCATTACTGAGTTCAATAATTGGCATTGAATTTTGAGGCAAAAATTTGAATAACAATTTGTGTACTTCGACCAACTTCAACAACACAATTAATGCACGCAGTGAATGGAACAGCGTTGGCACTCAGTGAAGTGGTACATTTTTTTCTCTCGTTTTGTGCATGAATAATCAAAATTGCAGACAGTGCACACATAGTTTTCCTGATCGTATTTATTCGCCCAATTATACTCTGATAAAATTGACAATTATTTGTCTGTAATTCGAATCGGGAATTGGAGGTATAATTATAGTTTATCCATACCATCACCAGTATCAAATAAATAATTGATAACATTAATCAGTTAATTCATTTATCGAGTTTAACTCTTCATTGATAATGAAAGTTATTATCATCATCATCACCATCATCCCTAATGTATCCACTAACAATGACCGTTATCAATCTATTGGCAAAACAAGTTTGGATTTCCTCTGTGCAATAAATTAAAATTATATAAACGCACTCGAATTTATAGAGAGAATTTTCCAATAAAAATGCCCAGTATTTTGCGGTAAATGCTGGGATATTGAATTTCCAATGGAGTTTTTGATATTCAACACTCGAAACACTGGTAAACTGAGAGTGGCGAAAATTAAAAAAAAACAAAACTTTTCTGGTTATTCTATATCCCAATACACGGATAGCTGAATCAAAAATTCACTTCGAAAAATTTCCACTGTATTATCATGACACTCATACATTTCGAAAATGCTATGATGTGGAAAATTTCGTCATTGGGCGGGTAATCGGAGAATTGACGCGTCATTAATGAATTCATTAATGAACCGAGTGACCGATGGCTAACACAGCATGACTCTGGCCATTATCAATTTACTAGCGTGTCGTGTCATACGAAACTTGCCTTCATTCCAACAAAATTGAAACAACAAAATGACACTAAATGGAGATGTCCACAGTAAAAAAAATTAATTAAATAAAAAACGTTCGATGGAATGAAAAAGAAAATAAAACATAAGAGATAAGACAATTATAGCTTCTGGAAGTATATTCGAAGCTAGCGAAGCCTGTGGGTAATCTCAATGATAATCGGTAAAAGCATGAATTATAATTTTCATCAATATATAAACAAACTTCGCTCAACACGTTTATATACTTTGTTTACTGGATGTAACAACACAACAGCCGTATTTTCTTACATACTCTGAATACAATACAATTAAGGGGAAGTCTTACCTTGCACTAGCCAGTCTTGAATGCTCCTTGCTTTTCATAGAGACCGTAGTGTTGGCATGGCGACACATCATGTATATGGCCATGGATAGAAACACCAAATTTGCCTGTTACGACCGAAATCCACAATAAATCAATAAAATCCTTTTTACTACCATTGAAACAGCAACAGTGAATGAAAATAAATGACTACGTTACCAGAATAACGAGGATAACAGGGCCAACGAAACTGAAGATGAAATAGTTGTCTGCCCTGAGCCAGCAATATCGATCAGTGCCATAGCTCAACGGATCGATGATGCAGGATATTGCAACTACTAATAGGGGACCGCCATAAGCCACGAGATAGTACCATCGTAATCGTGATTTCTCTGCTTCGAAAACTTCTATCAGCATCACATAAAGTTGAAAGCCTGGACAAAATGTTTAAAAATAACTATTAAATTCTTACATAAAAAAAATAATAAAACCTCCGTTGAGATTCCAAAGATCGTAAAATAGGGTCTTCAAATCTTGACTCGAAGCATAGTTTTTAGTTGGGAGACGTCTTACAATCACAATCTGACATTTTACAAATGCTATGAATAAACTCCGTTTGAGTCGTTGAGGAGAGAGAAGAAATAAATTTGCAATGCCCAGGAAATAAAATATTTCATCATTGATAACGACTTACACAAAATATGACTTTGACGAGTATACGGAACTAATCGATAATGTTTCCTACATTAATTTTTGTTTAGAAAACTCTTCGAAAATCAATCTCAAAATGTAAGGTATGCTACTACATCCGGAGTATCTGTTTGAGATCGTAAGTCTAAAAATGGAGCTTGCTTTTCTTACATTCGATACTAACCGAGAAACTATTCGTCAAAAGAGTATCTCCGGGACAGTATCTTTGTACTGTACAGTGGGTCTAAAAATGTCTTACCTTCGAGGAACATCCATGCAAATGCACAAAGGAAGAAGAAGTGTAGCAATCCAGCAACTACACCACACACAATTCTCTGATCCGTCTGTCCAATTCCACAGACGAAAAGTACCTCAGCTATGAGAAGGCACACACACAGATTCTTGTGTATCGTCGTACGGTCAGACTGTAACATAATAGTTTAGACATTCCATGGAAGTGCAGAATTCAGGGCAATGTAACTTTATTAAATTTCATCATTCTCCGGAAACTTTAATAAACAACAATTGCATAAGATGAAATGAGAGAGAAAAAGAATAAAACTCACTTTGAGCCCACGAAACAGCTGAAATGTCATGATGGCCAGCACGAGGCATACCACGGAGATGATACATCCGATATACGTGATGATTTGTAGCGCGACCTGATGGGCCATGTCCAGTTTCACGGCGTGCACGTCCATCAGTACAGCAAAGTTTGTGAGATGATTACACTCACATACCGTATGTGTCTCGTTTGTTGTACGTATGTGACAACCCTCCTCCGACCATGAACTATAAACAGTTTTGAATTCAATTCAGTTCCGTCTCATACTGTTAGAAAATTTCACCCAATGGTACAATAAGTCTCCAGGATAAGTGCTGAGTGAAACTGAAAACAAATCACAACTCGAAAAAGGACGAGCGAGAAAGGAAAGCTCTTTCATTCTGAATTTCATCAGAATGAGAAAAATATCACGGGGCATCTCAGCAAAACTTATGTAAATGTGAAGAGAAAATAATGAAATATGGAAGAAAAAGGTCAAATAATGAAGAGAAAGGATCAGATAGGATATTTAAGTGAAACGGAATTTCTCCAGATATTTGAATGCCTACTTATGACGAGAATAGAAATCCCAAGAGAAATATCCCAAGTATGCAATGAATGAGCTCAAGTTTCCTTCTGTGTTTAAAATACATTATTGTAAACGTCGGCATAAATAATTTATTTCCTTTTCTATTCCCTATAATCTTACCTCATTACATAATCCCAGAATACACAAGTGGGATTTGTTACATTCTCCGTGGTGAGATGCTCAAAGTAAACACGCACTGGCTCTGAAAGTTGAATATGACGTCCTTTACCCAACGACGCCGAGATGACTTTGCTGTTTAGGATCCTGTTGCTGATGTTACGGTGTCTAACATCTTCGTTCAATGAAACAAAAGACTCCTCTTGCTGTGGCTGAAGTATTTCTTCTAGACGATCAAATGCCATGAAAACGAGCCTCACTAGGCTCTCCTCTCTATTCTCCAATAATGATTTCCTCGTTAATTCGACACGATCATTCGATGCTGTCCATCTATCCCGCATTGATTCAGATGGAAATACCTCCACTTTATTGTCGATATTTCGTGTTTCCAATACTCGTACCTCCATTACTGAGGGGATGCAAAATCGTTTCATTGAAATTATGGACATTAAATTTTAGTCGGAAGTATTCATTCCGACTGATGTTAAATACGGAAATGAGAGTAATAAAGTTATGTCACTCTGTGAATACCGGTCATTACGATATCGTAAAAAGATCAACTGTAATTATCAGTGGCCAGGGCACCGGTCATTACTTATTGCACGGATTATTATTCTGTATTTTCTGAAATTGTAATCTATATTATTACCGTAACTATCTTTAATTGTAGCGTTTGCACGGCAATTCAAATTGATGGTTTTTCATGATAATAAAATTATTGCAAAAATTCCATTAGTGAATAGAACTTCTCACCGACGTACTGTACAATGTTTCTTTTTCTCTTCTTCTCAAAGAAAAAAAAACAAACAAAAAAAATAAAATTGGGAAAACTTTGAAGATATTTATCTCGAAAGCAATTTAGGTCTAGCCACTTACAAATATTTTTCCCCTCCTGAACAATAGTCTTCTGATGATGTAGCGTGCCAGCAAGGAGAAAAGCATTTTCCTCGAGACCAATAAGTAGCGATGTTGCAACTCTCATCTGATCCTCGTGACTCAGATCTTTCCACGACGCCATTTGCGCTCTATCCAACAAATTACTGCCCGTTCTAACAACTCCTTGCAACAATTCAGTGACCGTGAATTCACTCTGACTTGAGTCACGATAAGTGCTGATATCCTGGCTCATTTTTTCCGCCATATTTTTGATAATTTTCGTGGTAATCATCATGTCACCACCGTAGAATATTCTACTGTTATTGGTAACGGCTGACAAATCATCGCTGATAGTGAGAATTTTGTCGCCCGATTGAACGCGAGTCTCGAGAGACGACAGCCACACGGATCGACACTCGCTCAGATCCGGTGAGTCTCTGTACCATGTGGCTGAATCCTCAGTGGCAATACATCGCCATCTAGCCACCCCATTAGCACCACCAGGACAGCTTTGTACAGCAATATCACCTGCTCTCGTTGAATTCCAGAAGAGATTCCTCGCCATTGTCTGCTGGCAGTACAACCGATTGTAGTCGTACCATTTGCCATTGGCATTGGGATCGGAATAGGGAATATTGGTTGAAACTGTGAAGAAAAAAAGAGAATTAAATAAATGCACAGAAAATTGTATAGTCTCAATGTTTCCATCAATTACGAATCAACTGATACAATACTCTTGAGCAACTACAATAGGAAACATCAAATGGAGTGGTTGTACATCTAATTGAAGCTGCTTTGATGATGAAAGTTCATACCTGTGGGTCTTCTACTCGTTTTCCACGATGCATATCCACTCTCTGTCGTTGACTCTGTGGTCTCGGGGGTGGGTGCCAGTGGCACCCCACTACCTCTCGAAGGATTCAATTCAACCTGATCCTCGTCATTTTCATCCAATGTCCTCAGTGTGCTCGTTGAACTGAAATATATTGAATGTTTTATGTCAATTTAGTCTGTCGTCTGGTGAATGTGAGGAGTGGTAGGATAAAAAATATTCAACGTTGCAGTTTACCTGAGGGGTGTTGTCACTGGCGGACTGAGGGTTGTTATCGCTGGCAGCTGGGACGGCGGACTCGTTGCCCTCGAAGGTGGGCGGACACTTGGGCTCGCTGTACTCCATACACTCGGCTGTGAAGTTATCAGCCACGGTGGACTTGGCCTTGACGTTGTCGTCGTTGTGGCAGCTGGAAAAGACATGGCTTATTTTTTTCTATCTGGGGTATCTCCGATTGGAGTCATTTTTGTTTTTTTTTTTCAAACTTCACTTGGTCTCTTTCACATGGAAAAGACAGGGCTCACTATCGGCGTACCTCGAGCTCATCGTTCATGCGTACATTTCAGTGTTTATTTTTCTTATTCCCTTTATCGTATCCAAGGAGAACGTGACAATCGTGAGTTTACTTACCAGACAGGCACTGATAGTGCGCCTCAAGATACTTGAGGGTGTTTGGGCATGGATCCCCAAAATGCGACGTTGATGCCGCTATACTGCAGTTCTGTTTCTCATTGCACCTGATGATATTCATCGAAAGGAAAAAGAAATTGACATTCATTAGAAATTTTCGTCGTGTCACTCTGGCTGGTGCACGTTGCCATGGATCCGTCAGATTTTTTGAATTTTTGTTTGGGATCAGTAAAAAAAATCGTGGACTAAATATGATGTGCTAAACAATCACAGGAATAAATAATCATCGTTAAAAAACACAAATGTAAAAAAAACGAATTACCATTGAAATTGTACAAAAGATTTGGTCAAATATCAATTTAACGAATGACTTTATTGTATAAAAACAAAATCATAGAAATCTTTGTGATTCATTGATACTCAAAACATTTTCAATTATTACTTATAGTCAAGAACTAAAAAAGTATGATACATTTACAATGTCATAGATTTTATCACAGTCACTTATAACATGTAATTTGTTCTATAATGATATTTATCATGTGATATTCTATCAATTTTCATTTGTCGCACGATCTCTTATTCCCTCAAACACTTGTTCATTGATCATCGAAGGGATTTTTATTATGTCCCTGGGAATCAATTCTCAAACCAGGATTTATAACTGCTTGTTTCTCCCACTGGGAAAAATCCCAGGAAGTTTAGAGGTAGCTATAATATGTAACGTCGTGAATTTGTGCAAGGATAATACACCATCATTTTTCGCACACTGGAGCTTCTCTCGCCCAGCTCGTTCAGGAAGGCGGACCACGTATTGGCGTTCAGCCTCTCGTAAAATCTTTCGCTTGGCGCTAGACATTATCGTACTTTTTCCCCGTTTGTACTCCCTTTCAATTCTTTTTGCTCCTCACCCTCGAATTTTTTATCCCCTAACATTTTCTCCTTCTCTCCCCCCCCCCCTTTTTTTTCCTCCTCTTTCTTCACTGGAAAGGTAAAATGGGAAATCGTGGGCTTTTATCGCGTCGATTGATTTTTATTTGTCTCTGGCTGACTCCCCTTCGGCTTCATCCTAACCCATTCCCGGAGTACGGTCGTTTTCCCAATACCACATTCAGCGATACGCTTCGACGATCATGCATCCTCGATCCACTTTAAAACGAGTCAAGGAATCTTGCACGTGTTCTTGTACGCTTGACCTATATACAATTGACAGAAAAGCCAAGAAGCACTTTTCATTGATCAGTGACACTCGAATGAGTCATTTCAAGCGGTGGCTGCCTGGTTAATGACCTCGCAGATTTCTTCACAAGAAATGAAATCCACTTCGAAATATCGACATTTTTGGTTTCCCATTGTTCTCCGATAGACGAGCTCGATGCGCCAGAGGGAGTGGAAGGCGAAAAAAAAATTGTGCTTGTGGGGGAAGGGGTTGTAAAACAAAATAGAAAACCAACCTATACAATGAAACTGTGCTTCGATGTATTTTCCGGTTCCGGGACATGGGTCCTCCTCGAAAAATTGACTGTTCACTTCCAGCATGCACGAGCGACGACCGTTGCACCTGCGTTGGTCACGTACAAAAATAAATGACAAAAAAAAAGAAATACGGAACGCTAGTTGTTCTCTCCGTGTTCTTATGTTAAATTGGTTCGTTCTAATTATTTTTTTGAAGGTAAAGAGAAAACAAACCCATCACGGGAATTGAAATTACGGGGTATTGTTAATGCAAAGCCCATTTAAATGGAGGATTTCTTTTTTTTTTGAAGGTGGGTTAGTTGTAATACGTGGACAACAAACGGACCAGGGAGACAACGCACTGAAGGAACAAAAAAGCCCCGAGCGCGAGAAGGTTCTTGTGTTCTGACAGAACAATTGGGGAATAATGAATGCACAGAGTGTTAGCAGCAGTGACAGTAATGAGACGAAGAATTAGCGACAGAAAATGTTTGCTGTTTTTTTTTCCTTTCTTCTTTCTCCTTATTTTTCCCCCACTTTTGTAAACGATGAAGGGACAATGAAGCAGCGAGCTGAATTTATCCCGTTGTAAAGTTAGTATTCTTGAAGGAGGGAGAATTGGGGAAGAAGGTCACAGTAACCCAGAAAAACAGTTTTATTCGAGGTACACAAAATCATCCGGCCTTCGTGCTATTTCTCGTTTCAATGGAACTCCAGGATTATATCAATAGGATCTCTTGTTATTTCGAATTGAATCGAGTTAAATAATCCTGAGTTGAGAGCAGTTTACTACATTTCCGTATTTAAGACTTCAATATTAAGACCAAATTTTCTTTATCATTGTCTCTCAACATTGAGACCTATTCAGCCGAGCTATTCGTGAGGAATCAATGAAAAACAAATCATGAGTTTAGTTTTTACGCAGAGTAAAATAGCCATGCCAGCGGTAAATTGTTAAAAAAATTTTATCACATTCAAATTTCACTGCCATTCCAAACAACTTCGAAAATTCAAAATTCTACATGGAATTCAGCTAGTACTACCAATTTCTGTCCTATAATCTCCTGCGAATTAGTGGGAAATGCCAATTTTATAGAAAATTCTTTTAATGACTTCCACTTCATTTGAAATTCAAACATTAATGTAATTGTCGACTTTATGATGCTCTGATTCAAATGTTATGATTGAATTTTTTAATGCTTACTCTTCCCTAAATTTCTTCCCTAAATTATATGGATTGTGATTCGTGAATACGTCTCGCGTATACGCTATTCTATATACCGTCCAATTCATCTGAACGTTAACATCAGGAAGTTTTTATTTGTTTGAAAAGACGGAAAATGTTGAAAAAGGAAAATGTGTATCCCAGAGAAAAGCCATATCAGATGAAAGGAGTTTGGAAAATAAGACGGTTGGACACGAGAAACTGTCATTTGGTGCTGATGCATGTGATACGACCGCTGATGTTATTCGACTATTTGTGTGATAGTACAGGTGACAGGAAAAAATGGTACAATCAAATTTTGTCTATCAGATAATCTAAACTCCATTTAGATCTATTTGGACTTATTCTAAAAGAATTTAAGGATAATTGCTTTGTTTTTAACGTTCAGTAACTTTTACTGATATCAATTTTTTTCAGAGAATTCTGGCAGATTTTCAAAGATTTTTCGTTTTTGAGGATATCTCGAGAATTAATGAAGGTAGTGGTCTAAACCAAATTACATTAAATTTTGGAGAAAATTTGAGTTCTCTGTAGATAAATTAAATGCGCCAGAAAATACCCGGAGTCAAGTAAAACTTATTATAAATTGGGATTGAACTCTGATCTGAAGCCGTGACAGCAGATTTTCGGAAAAATTGACAAGTGTAACATTTTGTGGAAACGTTGAAAAATAGTTTTTCACAGCTGTATAATATCCGATGTGAAATCGAATTATGTTAATCCTTTCGGATTTCTTTTTGTGGCTTGTAAACCAATTTGGTACTACTCCGCTTTTTACAAGAATGAAGTAAGCACGAATTATTTCAGAAACAGCTTCAAATAAGTTTAGATGAGTTTTGCATTATCCCATAGTTACTATTCGAGTACGCTATTTTTGCCTCTTAAGTACACATACGTTGGCAGTATGTGTAGTAGAGAAATATTAAACTGCAGCGTTCCATCAAAATACCATGGTAAAATACTCTGCGGGTATCCGCGCGCTTATGTTTTTATTCTAACCGGTTATGGTTTCATTCCCCTATCGAAGCGCTACTCAGATATTATAACGTTCTACCCGGTTTTATTGATCTCTTTCACCTCCACCCGTAATCCCCATTATCAGCTAGCTCTCTTTCGGTGCATCAAAGGCACGTCTCGAGTGTCGTATCAGAGACTGACGGGGGAGGGAGGAGGGAGGGGGGTGGTGATAAGTAATTCAACGGCTAGACGTTACTGATTTTTAACGATTTTATATATCCATCCCCCGGGGGATTTGAGGTGAATGGAAGTGTCAAATTATTTAGATGTTTTTCTCCTTAGCATTCATTTCAGCCTTCAATTTCAGGAGAGAATGGGAATTTCATAGACAGTTTAGGAATAATTCTCACGAGAATGATAATAACTTTAATTTAGAAGGGAAAAATTGTGAAAGCCCAATTTTAACGGAATTTAGAAAATTTGAACAGCAGGAAAATAATCATTTCTGAAGTTAATTGAATTTTTAATCAAACTGTAAATTGACAATGAATTTTTAATCAATTGAAAATTTAAACAATGTATGTGCTTCAATTTATCGGATTATTACTGTTTTTTTAAAATTGACCAAAGGCAAAAGTTTCTATTAATTTATTTGTTAAATCGTGTAATTTCAGTTATTACAAGTGGTGAAATTTTCAAAGAAAATTTTTTAAAAATATTTACTTGATAAGAATTCTCAATAATTGCATTAGATAAGTTCATAAAAAAAATTAATTGTATTTCCTTTCTCCTTCTCAATGGCACTCCTGCCTGCAACAACTTAATGACGTGAATTACCATAAATCCTTCAATTCACGCGCTAGAAAAAACTACTAATGCTCCTAATAACTGCTAAACCAGACTCGAGAATTCTGAAATTACGTGAACAACCCTCAGATCAAGATTAAACCCAGCCAAATGAGTCTACGTTTTTTCCCCCCGGCTCTTTCCCTATGTACCGATTAATTTACAAATGTTTTTTTTTGCACATTTACCTATCATTGACGTTATCGCAAAACTATTTGGAACATGCTACTTGGAGTATTATAATGATCCTGTTAATTAGACCAGTGGACTCGTTAACGAATTTCGTTTGCAATTAGCATACCGCGATAATCAGGATTTAGCCCGGGAAATTGGATTAAAGGTGGCACGGGAAAATGCCCTGTGAGCTGAGAGGAATGAAGGGGTGAAGGGGGAGCGGTTGGTCCACTCGCGTGGGCGAACATGACCGAAAATTGGATTTTAATTTTAATATGAAACGCAAGTAGGGAAAAGGTTCAGCCTGGCAATTTCACGTAATGCCCGTACCACTGGCGATTCTGGCATTATTTCAACTACATATTACAGTATAAAAATTTCATGTAAAGGGAAATAAAAACGGAGAATTAATGTTGATTAATAATTTACCGTTTTAATTTCGAATGGAGTGAGTTTGTAATAGGCGATTCCCGAGGATTATATTGCCATGTTTAGTGGCAAACTTAATGGGTGGATTGGTTTTTTTTTCATATTTTTGTATTTTGTGATTGGAGGTTAATGTTGAGAATAATGGCGAGTCATGTTGACAAAGAACGATATGTCACTCGTGTAGGGCGGAATTATTTTTTGGTGGGGTCAATTCACCATCGGAGATCTATATCATTTGTGACAGGGTGGATGATGTAAGGGTTCAGATAAATTAATTAAAGAGTCGGATAATTGAGGGAGAAAGAGCTCAAGATCTTTCTTATACGCTATTAAAAATAATCGGAAATTTGAACGATAACGTGTACCATTCGAGGAATTGACGGGAGCGGCCGTTTTTTTTTCTTTGAAATTCAGGGGTATTTTTTGAAAAGTATACTGCCATTTAACATTTTATGCTCCAATTTTCGATATAATTCTTGAGAAATGTCTATTAACTGACCATTCATTGCCTTTAAATTTCAAGAACTTTTGTTGTTATCAATTAATGATTTAATCAATAAATTAAGGAGTGTCACGAGTTTCAATTCAATTGCTTCTCAAAAAATTGAAGTTAGCATATTGTTAAATTTTTTTATCAATAAAATCAATAAAATTAAATTAATTGTCAGGAAATTGAGCTTAATTGGGTGCAGAATATTCATTATTATTAATTATCCGTATGTTGTTAGAAATTTTGGTGAAGGTAAACAATAATTGTTCCCTTGTTAAAGAATTTTCAATTGTCAGTTGCAACAATCTACTGTTTTTGTTATGAATTGAGTGGGCTTGTCGTAGGCAATTTCTCGATGATTATGCCATCATGTTTTGCGCGTAATTGTTGGGTAAATAGAACACGACAAGATACTGGCTATTCCAATTTCTTTTTTGTAAACATATGTAGCAACAATAGTGTTACGTTCTGCATGTTCTGCATGTTCAAGACAATTAACACCTTCCACGGTTGATGGGTTATCATTGGTCGAGACCCCGTTCTCTGTTATGTCAATTTTGAGTAACCTACGACCACTGAATGCGTCTCTCGGGTATGTCTCCAATAGCAGTTTCAGTGCCTACCCGTTCGCCTTCAACCGCAGCCACCTACTATATTCTCTATATACCTCACATAATATACACTGTATTCTCCTCAAAAAGCAGTGATAGTGACGTCAGTCACGAATTGATCGCGAACTATCATACCTCTTCGAAAATTTCAGGTATTCGTGATCTTTTAAGAAATTTTCACGAATTTTTTAATTTTATTTTTTTATGGAAAAATAGACGTCTTGCTGAAACTACTCTGGGATATATTGCTATCTCGAAAATGCCGGTCTTTTATCTTGGAATAATCCGATAAAGCCGGGTATTCGGGGGACAAATATTCTTGTAAGAATATTTAAAAATTTTAAAAATTCAGGGAAATTTTTTTTTTTGGAGAAGTATGCAGCGGGGCCACACTTTACACTGGTTATGGATAATTGCTTCGATGATCAATGATTGGATTAAATATCACAATGTAACAATTAACAAACACACTCCATGGCGGCGCACACGAACTTAGTATTATATTATGCATTGAGAGGAAAAAAGTAATTTTTAAGAAGTATGTCTTTATTCTTATCGAGACATTCAAGGCTCTCAAATTGAAAAGATAATAATATCGAGCACTGAGAAAACAAATCTTTAGTCGAGAAAATTTTTTACTTGTACCAAACAATTTGGAGATATTGTTGGACAATAAAAAAACATTGACGATCTGACGCTAGAATTTCAAATCAATTGATTACTTTTTTTGTTATGAATAAATTATCTATGTCTTTAAAACCAGCGGACAATTTTTTGACAAAAATGCTTTTTTTCCTGAGTGGAAAATTACTTTTTCTTGTCAATTTTTGAGACGTCAGTTTTTTTGTGCAGGTGAAGGCATACTTCCAAAAAAAATTCTTTTTCTCAGTGTAATAAGAGCTGAACAAAATACTACTTGAAATATTTATGACGAATTGCAATTTTAAAATTATTAAACATTAAAAAGGAAACACTAATTCAATAGTTTGAATCGAAGTAATACTCTTTGAAATAATTTCTATTCTCAAAAGCTGAAATATGACAAATCTAAGATATAATTTGGATAATGCTATAACAATACTATTCGAATCAATTCATCTAATTTTCTTGAATGTTCCTCAACTTTTTAAGTAAAAATATTGGTTTTCTCGAATAAGAGAAGTTAGAAAATCGATAACAATTAAATTTCTACAAATAATATTCTAAATGATATTTATGATTAATAAAGCCGAGCAGAAAAAAAATTCTTTTCATGTGGATTCACATAGTGAAAGACATAAATTAATACAATGTACGTGTCATCAATAGTAAACTTCCAGTTTCAAATCGTATATTTAATCGTATCAAACTATTTCAATTTGAATTTCAATTTGACCACTATCAAATGGTGTTCAATTCTGTTACTGATTGATTAAATAACAAATGAGGTTCCAAATCCCTATGACCTCATTACATTCCCGTAATTAACGCATGCAAACTCGTACACAAGTTGAGTAAAATGTGTGAAAAATGACTGTACTTTCTAGTGAGAACGAATCAATTTTATTAACTCGAGTTTTCTTCACTATCCCGGTATATCGCAACGCATCAGTCGACTGGCCAACCGATGCCGTCTCGATAATTTCAGGGGGGGGGGGGGGGGGGGAGGGGAAGGGATGAATTTGGGGCAGTAAAAACGGGTTGTTTTTAATTGTTTCTCCATACTAGGAATTTTTAATTTGACATAAAATAAAAAATTAAATGAATGTTTTTCGTGTATCAAAGGCAGATGGTAGTCTCGTTTGTCAGAAATCAAGATAAAAGGAGTAAGCAGAATTTCAAACAATTATAAAATTGAAATGGCAGTGATAAGCAATTACAGAAAAAATAATACATATTAAACTAAGCCATGTAGATAGTTCAGTATCTCTCTGGGGCTGCCACAGATAATTGGGTCACGTTTGTTAATCTTTATGAATCAAAACCGGTAGGCTAAAAAAGGATGAATAGGGTAAATTCCATTAAATAGAGCCTTGTGGTAGTGTTACGTTGATGAGTTTCCCAAGGAAAATGATGATTATTGAGTTTTAAAAAGTTGATGAAGCAAGTGGAAAATAGAAGCAAATTAAAAAGGGGGAAAAATGAAGCCAGTAAAGCTATAATTTGATTCAATCAATCCTGGCGATTATACACAGCGTGCGAGGGAAGGGGAAAAATGGAATACTGCACCAAGTACAACCAAAAGGAGAATACATAACGCAGGATAACTGTGGAATGAAGACCCGGGGGATACGATTAAATGTGAAATGGTGGAGAATAATCCACAAAAATTGACAGGAGTACATGAAAATGTCAGGAAGTGTTTCCTCTTTTTAAATAACATATATACATTTTTTAACAATAAAAAACCCAGATGGGATTCTTCTGATCGGATAGTGTTGGATAAGGTGAGATTGTACGATTATTTCTGTGATAAAAAAAAAGAAAAAAACGATCGAGAAAAGAAAGGTTTGCAACTGGAAAAGTGTACGAACGAATTTTCTCAGCATCGGGTATCAGATCGTTGATAGAGGAGTCACGCTGACTCTCTATCCACGTTTACCCGAAGCCAATGCGAGCTTCAATGGTCGAGCAATTGGCCAGTTCGCTCTACCAAGTGAAGCCGCTTCGTTCGCTCACTTTCCTTATTTCTCCCCTTTTTTCCTTCCAACAACTGTTCTTTATTTGTTATTTCAAACCCCTCTTCTCTCGTCTGTTTTTTTTTTTCGGACAAACCCTCTTGTGCGAGATGTGCGTTTTACGGTGAGAATGAAGGCAAATAAAACAATACAAAAAATGAATGCATGGTGAAATTGGAATTGGAAACCCAGAAACGTTGATTTTTTTTTTGTCTTTTTACTCTCTTACCTGCCGTACAGCACTCTGAATGACTTTTGCGACATGCAGTTCACACTCCAATCAGTGTTCCCATGTTCATTGCATATCGTTATCGAGTACCTCCCATAGTTGGCTCTTATCAGGTGTATCAATTCACCCTCACCACACTCAATCTTCAGTGTTTTGCCCTCACACTCGTATGCTGTGTCGTAACGCTCTGTAAAAGATAAAAAAAATTGTAGAGTTTTTCAAGTTATTCCATTGACTATGCAAATTGTGAGAAAATTCACAAGAATTTGCCGCTCATGTCGCAATAGGTGATTTATGTACCGCCACTCGTGAGTAAATATTGGGAAATTTGAGGGGGTTTTGTCAATGAAAATTCCAAATTTTAGGGAGATACCAATGGTAACTATATTTCAGGTGAATTATTACTAGAAATTAGTTAGTACTAGACAGTAGTTAATTCAATGTCATACGTACAAATCAATAATTGAAGTGAAATAAAAGATTAAAATTTCAATTTTTCTTCCATCTGTTAATGCCTATAATTAGCAATTTAGTGAAAAAAATGCTGAAAAAGTGATGGATGCCGTGCAAAAAATTATGGACTTGGGCTATTGACTTTGCAAGCTGTGGGAAAATTCACAAGAATTTGCCACTAGTGTGGCAATAATAGATTTATTTACAGTCACTCGTGAATAAACATTGGGATCTTTCGGGTGATTGTGTACATATATATAACAGTGGTTTTAAGCCTCAATACCTCCTGCTGTCGCACAGGGCGGCCTACATGAAAGGATACCGGCGATCAGCGGGATGTCGTCAGCTCGAATGTTACCTTCCTCTCGAAGACACGAAACTCAATATATATAGGTATTCATATTTCTGTCTCGCTTTATGGTTTGTTGCTTTTTTTTAGTTTTTTTAATTCGTGGGTTTGATGTTAAGAAACACAGCGGGACTATTGTTGATCGAGAACAATATTTCACTCTTCTTGCCCGGAGGGAGTTTAATGTTGACCCACTATTTCACTCGCGTGTAAGTTTAACGAGTCTTGGAGTGTGTGCAGCCGAATAATCTTTGGTGGGTTTAATTAATCAATCGGAATTTACGTCATTTGTCACATTATGGAGTCAGATGGAGAGGAGAGTTAAAGGAAATTAATTCAAAATTCGGGTAATTGAAAATGAACAAAAAATTCTGGTCTAGAATTTTTTACTACGTTTCAGTTAATTTGAAAGCAACTGATTTCAATTCATGTGTTATATGAAAATTAATAGAAATCCGGGGGATTTGGGTAACTGTTACCTTGAATTTTTAACTTATTAATATTTTAATGTTATTTGATATTTTATAGTCGAAATGCCATGAAATTTGGTCTAAGCTAGCCGAATAAATGGATAATTGTCTCTAAAATTATAACAGAAAATTAAAATAACAATCGATAAAAAAAACAACATCGATACATTTTTTCATTCAGTCCAGACATTCAACCCAGAGCAATATTTTCACCCCTGAATAGAAGAATAGGATAATTGTTCGCAAGAGGATAATTTTTGTCCTCCTGCGGTAATTATCTGACCTCACGAACTGTAAAATTCATTCTCCACGAGATATTTTCGACTGAAATACACTCCACTTCCGCTCATACTTAGCATTCCCCAAGAATACCACCCGATAAGATTGATATTGGCAGGCTTGATACTCCATTTTTAGATTCCAAAAGAAAACCAATCGCAGCCAATTGTTTATGACTAAATAACGTAATAATGATCTCGAGCAGCTAACAATATCTCAACCGGTCCGACAAAGAAATTGTCGAACTTCGACTGGCAATGGAGAATAACTCTCTTGCATTCAAGTGAGAAGTTTCTGAAACAACCAGTCAATATTTCATCCCTCGGAACAAACGAGATAACAGCGGGCACGCCTGCCCTCCACCAACAACACAACACAAGCACTCGCACCACTTGAACCCCCTTGTGGCATTCACTATTCCCCGTGGGCTTTCACCTTCCTCGCTGCTTACACCCGTTTCTCATCCACCCCCCCCCCCTCCCCTCCACCAGCCCTCTTCCTCCTCTCCCTTCTGGTCGCACTTTTCTCTTCCGTGTTCAAGCCACCCGCACTGTAGTAGAGAGAGGGGTCCAGCCCCCCTGCCCACAGCAGAACTCATGAACTTGTAAAATATTACGAAATGGGCAGGGCTACGGGATTTGTCGCACACGCGTGTCTCCATCTGGCTAGTATAGCCTCTCACAAGGAAAACAAAATAAGGGAACTAATGCTGTCTACTCTAAGACTGGTTTATTTTCCTCAGTATTTATTCTCACATGAGCATTTTTTGCTCCCTCTTATTTTCCCGATTTCAAGGATTCGTGGCGCACCAAAGAGCATTTCAGATATGTTCATTGTTTCGTTTGGCAAAAGATAAAATAAATCTCGAGCGTCTTACCTCCACTTCCCTTTTTTCTCCTTGCCCGCGGTGTAAATTATGCACGCATGTTACGTACAAAAGAGACTCCTCGATACATACTTGGGTTATTTCTTGGGGCCGGGCCCCATCAGCCCAGGGCTTTCTTTTCCTTTCTTCTTGGGGGGGAAGGTAGGCGATAGCTACGAAGAGGACGCGCAATCCTCTCTCGATCCAAAGGACCCCCCTTATCTGATTTCCCGCGACGCGCACAAAACCCAATCGCACTGCGCGCAATCTCGGGTCATATTTTCCGTGGCGATTCTTTAGTTATTTCTTTTCGTTGATGTTTCTCTTTTTTCTCATTCGTTCATTCCGCTTGTTTCCATTCGTTTTGTTCGAACGTGCGAATAACACGTGCGAAAATATGTCGGCGTTTTTTTTTCCCCCTGCGGTTGGAACGCGCACTGACGTAATGCAGGAAGTTGAATGCCATGTGGTGACTTTTGGGGGCTGAGAGAAGGATTTATTTTATATCGAAAAGTGTCAATGACTTTTTGAAATATCAAATTGAGATTCTGTCGATTGGCGGGAAAAACCTTGAAATTGCATCGTATTTTGTCCGTCGAATGACGAAACGAATAAATTGATAAACAAACGATACTCCAGTCAGTGAATTTGTCAAAGCGATGGAATCAATTGGGGAAGTACAGGGAAAATAGTGATTGAGATAACGAAATTGGCGTTTTTCCCCTTTATGTGTCAATATTTTTGTTATGATTTTTTCCAGGTCACGTGTCCGGGGAAAAGCATCTCAACAACTGGAAAAATGTTATCTCGATGTCAAAGGCGATATAAGGGGTAAATATATTCCAGTCATTGTGTTACATTCAGCGGTGAATATTGACACAAAGGTCAATAGAGCATCAGGAATTGCTTTTTTGGCTGACATATGCGAGCGATTTTCACTGGTCTATGCTCAAACAACATTTTCCAACGACATTAACAGCGGTGAATTAAAAATTCATTGGCACAAGTAGTATTTCCGATAAAGCGAAAAATGTTCTTTGAGTTCTTTTCAAGTGCAATGACCGCTTCCCAATACATGTAATACCTACTGGCCGCAGTAGGAGTAATTGAAATTAAACAATCATACTAAAAAAAAAAGAAATGAAACAATGATGATTATTTTAGGCATACCACAATTTTTCCCTACTTATCTCTGACTTTTATTGTCAATCCAGAGACTCTGTACTGAGTAAACACATTTTTGGTTCGCCAAACTCTCAAAAATTCTCCATGAAACCCTCGAAATCTCCTCAAAAACTCGGCAAAATTAAAAAATTACATAACAATACCATAAATTACCCTATTCAACGCTGAAGAATTCACCGTTCCTTTATCCTCCATCCAATTTTTTCTTTTCAATTAGTGACTCACAGCGACCATTATAGCGAATACCTTCGTTTTTTCACCCATCCATGGCATACCTCAACCCGCATTAAACGACTGAGAGAAATGACGCTATAACCGTGACTCCAGGCGGTCGTGTAAGTTTTTGGCATATCAGTGAAAAATAAAAGAAAAAAAAAAAGAAATGAACAAAAAGACCAGACAAGAGAAACAGATAGAAAAAAAACATTGTAGTGCACTTTAAGAGGTTCGGATAACCGTTCGTTTCAGCTGACCGTTATATTACCAAGGGTTATAGATATTATTTGTGGCTCTTACCGGTTGCATAGCCCCCCTGGCCCCCACCCCCTCATTCTCTCCTTGTCTTTTACCTACAACATTCACGCAGACCTTTCTTTCCGTTTATCGAGACGAGAGTGGTCGTCGGTTTGGACGGGACATCCGTAACTAATGACCCTGATAGCCGGGACTCTTTCTGCTCGTCTCGCTTCGTTCCTTAACATTTTTTTCCTCTCATTTCGTCTCCCTCCCTCTCCCCGTCATTTCTCATCTCTCTTCGTCGTTTTATACGTTTTTTCGCTCTCTCACTTCTCATCCGAGTGCATCCAGAGAGGAATGAGAGGGGGCGGATGATGAGAAGGAAAAGACAGATCCACCTCATCTTCAGCGCTCACGAATCTCCAACGAACCTCGACGCTACTTAATTAATTTCTCGTTCGATACGATGCCAATCGTCCACAGCCCATTTTCCCTCCTTAGCCTCAATGCTGAGGGGGAGGGGGCGGAGGACGGGCACACCCTCGACATCCAGCCCTACATTTTCACCTCCCTCTTGAACGCTTCATTTCGCGGAAATTGACTTCAGCAGTGGAATGATAAATCATTAAAGGTGGAAATACTGGTGATAAAAGTTTATGGGATAGATGTGATGACTCATACTATCAAACATTCGAATTTCCCGGGGCTCTTCCTGCCGCCTTATCGCAGATATTTCCGGCTTATCAGGTTTATTAACGGGAAACACAATATTATCGAATTGGTAATTTTTCTTCCTGCCATATACCATATTACCCATGTAATGATATGTACTGTTTGGAATTTATTAAACAGCGAGGTATAACTTCGTTTGAATTTAATCCTTCAAATCTATAGAAATGGGTTTTGAGTGAATTAAAGATTGACAAAATAAAATTGTTGGGCCATTTCTCAAGGTATTTTAGAATTCGTGATTGTCATGTGAACCTGAAAATTACGATTTCATCAAATACTCCAGAATTTAAAGGATTGCTCATTAACGAAATACATGAAATTCCATCTAAGTGAGGGGTTGCTACAAAAAATAATTTGTGTTGCGAAATAAAACAAAATTACGACTTTAATGCTCCCCAACTTGAATCGATAAAATATTATCAACTCTGTAACATTTAATATTATCGAAAGAGTAATTTTTAATTCTGGCTTCGGTAATATTTTATTTTCTGTGTTCGAGGCCCAACGTTCACGTGTTAATTCACAGGTACCGGATTTTTTAGGCCACGCGATTTGACTGAATAAGTAGTTTCATAAATTCATAAACTTAAAATCTCATAATTGAAATATAATCATTGAAAATTACGTGACGTGAATATTATTAATGCAGCTGAGGCTTCCGGTTGAACGTCCGGTTAATAGTTTATATTTCCTTGAAATGACACGAGACAGAGTTACGGATAGTATAAATGCAATTAACCGTGGCATTTCTCGAGTTATTTGGAATTATGCTGCCGTTTTCGATTTTCATAAGAACACTCGGCTCCTTCCCCGCTTTATTTTCATTTCGATTTGCATAAAGAATTTTAATATTCATCTCCACATGAGCATTTTGCTCAGAGTAAATTCATGGGGTCTATTGGAGAAAAGGAATAATTAGGTTCATTGAATAACCATTCGAGTGATGGTCGCGAATTTTAGCCGGATGAAGCTAGGGAAGAAATCCTAGGGATATTACGAAGAAAAATTATAATCACTTTTCTTAATTAGTAATCGGAGCAACGTTTCGCTAAATAACTTACTATAATCAGGCTATAATCGCTTACGTCATTGGGATAACTAATTTCAAAATGTTCTGATCCTTTTTTTTTCCATATCCTTTGAATTACTCTCTCGAATACATTCCTTTTTATGTTACTATTAGAAAATTCGCAGCGAAGAATCTTGAAAGTCATAGTAAAATCCATTCACATTAAATTTCACAAATTTTTCTGACTTGAAAAAAAATGTCAATTTTTTCGACATAAATCAGTAAAACAAGTTCACACTCCTTTTGCAGGATACCCCCAATCTTTGACCAAATTTTCAGTTCTTTTCATTGAAAGAAATCGTAAACAAATGCATTGAGCATTGTCACTCCCCAAGTAACTTTTAATGACTGTCATTCTCGACTGCCGCAATGTTCCTTCTTTGTACTTCTTCCATTTTCATCCAGTTTTTTTTTCTCCGCTTGGGTCTCCTACATTGATCCCAGATGTCAAGTGGTGGCATTGATTATACACGAATGCGTCAAGCGAGCGGGTCCGCCTTGTGATTTGCATACACCGATTAGGTGGCCAGTCTGGCATTAGTCCCGGGCGTTATACAGTCCGGCCGGTGCATAGGTACAAGAGGAGCTGTTTAGACCGGGCCAGCGATAACCATTTGGCTTGGTAGTGGTACTGCTTTCTGTCTTTCGCATTACTCAACTCACATTGACACAAAGCACATACACAAGAGGAGGAGGGGGGAGGGGGGATGTTGATGGTTGCCACGAGACGACTGGGTTTCTCATTTCCTCCAGTAGGCAAAGTTGAGTGTATATACTTTGCCCAGTACCTGCGGGGCATGTGGCCACCTAATTGGTGATGAGCGTCTTCTGCCCCCATCTAATACCGGACTCGTTTGCCTTGATCGCCGTTGCACACACTCATGACTTCAGGTTTTCATTGGGAAAATATTATTTTCATGATGTTAGGTGTAATTTATCGGAGCCTTTCATGATGAATTTATGTCAATGCTCATGCGGCTCAATACTCATTACCGCAAGAAAATCATCCAAATGCTGTGGTGGTAATTTCCAATTCAGAGGGACTGATCAGAACGGTGAGGAGTAAATTTCTACGAAATGAAATCTCGTACATGATATGACGTTTTCTTCGAGAAAGAACTTTATTAAAAGTAAGTTAACTTTTTCAATTTTCATTTCTCCCGCAATTGACTCAAATAACGAACAACAAACGAAACCAGAATCCCAGCCGTAAGTAAGACACCTCATCTTCGCCAGTGGTTTCTCTCCAACTCCAATACCCCCCCCAACCCCAGCGTTTGAAACCCAAAGTTTCCAACCCCAGCAACATAATTCCCTCATTATCGAGTAAATTGATTTCTGGTAATTATTAGTGGCGATCAGCGAAGTGCAGTTTCGAACTACCTAACTACCATCTCTCTAGTTTGAAACCCACATCAAAAGCATCACCGGGACTATTCAACGTGTACGGCCGTGCTCCATTGGGTATTTGCAACTGAAACAGGTATAGTTTATCACGGTTTTTTTTTACCAAACCCCAAACAAACTGTGGACCGTCAGAAACAAGTTAGAGATCGTTTTAACTGAAAGCTAGCACTCGCCCCGCCGCCCCATTCTACAGCAAAACTCACCCGAGCATTGAATCAGACAAAGCCCCCGGTTCGAATATTTTGTGTAATGTATCAAACTTGTCGAGATTCGCTCGACTGCCTGTAAACCCGGTACGCTATTGATTTTCAATTAGTGGAGAATTGCCACTGTGTTGGTTGTTGGCTGTTGGTCTCACCAAGTTGATGAAAATTTCTCAAGTACCTAGGTGGGTGGCACGAGGTGGAGGTAAGGAAAGAAAAAAAATTATGGGAGAGGGTGGCCGAGGGCGCGGCCGGTGTAGAGCACACATGTGGAACTCGGCAAAGGGGTGCGAGAAAGAAATAGGCGGAGCATGAATCGTGCATAAAGGTGTCTAATTATTAGTTCGTGCAGAGGCGTGGCGCCAGATCGAATCGGCGTGCATGTGTCGGGGCCATAACGTCTTCCGTGTTCTTCGGCGCACCTCTCGACGGCTCTCTTTTTTTATTCGTTTTAACCCACTCTTTTAGGTGGTTTTTTCCTCTCGCGAGGGCTTTTTCTCCGGCCATGATCACAGGCCAGACTCATAATAGGCCGCATGTGTAACCCCCCCTCCCCACGTCGACTCACCGATACTAATTTGCAGTTTATGGGACTTTTGGGGAGACAAATGAGGGTGGGGACGAGCGAGAGACAAATGAAGCAGTTATAGGTGGAGGAAGTTCTATTGGAATGGTCTTTAGTCATTGAGTGGAGAGAAATATTCATTGTTCAGTTTTTTTGCGGAGAACGGCAGTTTTTTTATGAGAATTTTCTCGCGTTGTTCGAGAAGTGGAGGATGACTGGGCAATGAGCTCAAGACGGTTAACGTCACTGCGCTTAACCGTCTGGAAATTTTACGGATGATTGAAGAGACGCGTTCGTCCCGGCGCGCCTTTCACGCTATTCTCACCGGTTTTTATATCTAATTATCGGTTGGATCGATCAATTCTGGCCTAGGTTTTGTTGGTGTAGATGAAATGGGACTCATTCGGTTGTTTGATGTGGAAATTGGGTGGTTCAATGGGTTTAATTGGTTTTCATTCAATGTAGGATACTCCGGATTAATGAAATACCTGCACTAAGAAAAAAATATAATTCTGTAAAAAATATTTGTACTGTTACACCAAATATCCGACATTTCTATAGTGAAATTCACCTTAAATTTTCGTAAAATTAAATTTCACCAATGTTAAATTGGTTCTTCATTGTGGAATTCGAACTTATAATGTTGCTCGAAATGATGTGTAAAATCGAAGGGTGAAAACTTTCGGCGACTTTTAATTTCGTTTCACTTGTGAGAGATGAATTTCAATTGAAGATATGAAATATGAAACCTGCACTTTACGTTTTGCGATTCACAGCTGGGCGTTAAAATGATTCATTCATGCTCGCAAAATGCCACAGGAATTACGTGAAAGTCAAAGTATCAAACGTCAAATATTTGCAAAAATATCTAGCTCTCAAAATGCATTTTCAAATTTATGTAAAATGAGTTTCTTTTTTTCCTTGAGAATTCTCGAGTTGTGCCGTGAAATATCTGAAAAGTCTGGGAAATTTCAACCTCTACCACTTGAGACTTTTATCACTGAGAGTTGAACTTCGACTTCTATTATGGAATATGTAATTTGCACTTTACTTCAGTTGCTAAAACTCAACTGCGTCATTCATCTTCAGAAAAGACCGCAGAAATTATGCGCAAGTGAAAGCTTCAAGGATGATTTGCAAAACAAAAATCAAGTAAAGAAATGGTTTTCAAAGGAAACTTTATGGAACGGGATAGTTCAATTGATGAAATAAACTAAGTAATTTGCACGCAGAGGAATCTAGACATAAATTACGCTTAAGATCGCCATATGGATGAGGCTCATATAAATATAACTTATGATTTTTCACTATCTTACGTTTCATTATAAATAAATTACAAAATATAATTTTTTAATTAGAAAAAAAAGCAATTGTAAGCTTTAAAAACTGTTTTCTTTTACCATAAATTACATATAACTTAACCGTAATATTCAGGTAGTAAACCGCAAGAGATGCTCTGTTTGGGTGTAATTTGTAGCGATTGTAAGCGGAATCTACAATTTTGTATCCATAAATTATATTTAGCAAAATATAATTGACGTTAAGATTTTTTGGGTGTGCACTTTAAATCTTAAAAACTACGCAATTCAGAAATAGTCGTTGAACATCATCTGGTACACATTCGCAAATTACCACGGCAATTACTCGAGTGTCAAAGCGTCAAAAGCGAAAATATTTGAAAAAAAAAAAAATTCATGAAAAGAAATGTTTTTTTGAATAATCTATCTCGCGCGAGTTTTCCTCCGCCTGCCTTCCATTCACACCGATATCCTTTCAGTTTTACATTATGCTTATCTCCCCTGGCACATTGAGATTCACCATATTGTGCTGTGACTCAGAATGACTCCGAGGATTTCAATTAAATTATAGAAATTCCACAGGTGTATATCGCGGTAAACATCGCAATTATCCGTGCGCCTTTCTCCGTTGCACTCCGGTTGGCAATTCATGACCTTTTCGTATTAACCGTTTTTTCCAGATCTATCCTCAACTTTACCCAACTTTTTAAATTGCTCTTGGTGGTTATTCGACCTCAGGGAGAACTCTCGAGAATTCAGAAAGTCGCGAGAAGGTAGTGGCGAAGGGGGGGGGGATTGAATATATCATTTCACGAAGATCTCAAGACAACGTAGAATATACGTAAATTCAGTGAAATTTCACTAGTGCGCTATGAGATTAATGTAATGAGCGTTAATTTTGCACGTATTTATGGGTGTATGTGTGTGTGTGTAAGTGTGTGTTGCCGCCTTTATCGTCTTCTCATTAATCGAAACACAGAAATACATTTAGGCTACGCCTGTAAAAACAAGGCAGTTAGCTCTTGGGATGTAGACCTCAGGCAAGATAAAGGATCATTGGACGGTGCGAGGGAGAGACACGAGAGAGGGAGAATTAAACGATGAGAGGGGTTCAACAATATAAGTGTAGTGTGGGGGCCCGAATGCGGTAGCCAGTACCACACCGCTAACAACACGCAGCGTCCAACGACCCATTAGGGTACGTGAATTTGTTCTCATTTAGCTTTATATTTCCTTTAAACCGCAGTCTCTTTTTGTTGTTCTTTATTGGGATTTTCGGGGGAAGGGTGAGATATCCGCAGTGGTGAGTAAAAAAAATTGGGCTCAAAGGTCTGATGTATTTTTCAAAATTGTTGGAGATTTTTGAGTTCTAATGAAATTTCGAAGCGCTTCATTATCGAAAATTTACTGTTTTGGGAAATAATGAGAGTTGTGAATTTGTGAGACATTTTTTCGTGAAAATTAATAGAAAATATGTTTTTGCAATTGAATTTGTAACCAAAATTTGTCGTTTAATCGAAGAATTTTGTAGTTAGTTCTAGAGAAAAGGCAGCGAAATTTTTCACTTCGTTTTGGGAGGAAGCGTTTTATCTCGATATTTCAGATTTTATTGGAGCAAAATAGGTCAACGTTTATTGCAAACAAGCGGAAATCTCAGCCCCACGCTAGAATACACAAGGATTTAATTTTTATTCGTCAAATATTTACAGAAATACAGGATATTCTCATGGTGCTACTTTTCAATTTCAAATTGAAATGATTCCGTCGGTATTGCTGTTCTCCTTATTTGTGGATATTAATCGATAGTGTATGGGGGAATAGTATTATTACTGGCGATTCTCGAGGTGAGGCGAGAGAGATGCATGAGAGAAGTGGGGGAGAACCGATGGGGAGCGGGGTGGGTGGAGATCTGCCGCATTTCGTTTGGTCGTAGTCCGAACTACGAGTTTCGAGTTTCGCGGTTCCATGGCTTGAGTTGGAGTTGCGCCAGGACGATGCAGTTTCGCTGAGCTGCGATTACCCCGCTCGCACACCCCCGAGAGTGGAGGTTGAAAAAAGGAACGAACGGCCGTGCAGTAATTAATCCGACTCCAGCCGCAATTGTAAGAAATTGTGACTACGTTATTTTTTTTTTAATTACTTCGTTTTGTTTTAATGGAAATTCATAAAAACATTTCATTCGAATCGGGCAATGCCTGTGGATAATGCGTACGGAGTATTGGAACATTTCGGTAATTCCAGATACTATTATTAAAAAACTTGTTTTTTTACTTCCAATTAATGATTCGAGTAAGTGTTGTTTACGATTTCAGGGCGGTTGACTTTGTGGTTTTGTAAATATTGGCAATTTGAATTTATAAAAACCAAATGAAAAATTTTTCAGCCTCATGGAGATAAAAAACTCATCAACTTCAAATGAGTTAAAAAGTGCTCTCTTTATTGAATTAATGCAAACAGTTGCGTTTTATCATGTTTTATGATTATTTAAAAGATGAATTTATAGAATCTGATAAAATTCAATAGCAAATCACATGAAGCAAATTTTTCTGTCGACAATAGAAAATAATAATAAATCCCATGAACTTTGAAGCTATTTTTTACCGTACTCGTTGTTTTCCATGCTCGATTTTTTAATCTTCAACAATCAAATATCAAAACATACCAAACATCCGAATCCAGTCAACAATTTTTTTATTTTTCATCAAATAAAAATATCTGTTATTTATTGATTTATCCCAGTTCAATCCGAGGCTTGAACAAACCATTAAAGCATCGAATGAAAAAAATAAAAATTAAAAATCCCCATGTGGACAAATAGCGATATCTCTCAATCGACGAAAAAGAGTGACGCTTTTATTTCTGTATTTTTTCATAAAAAACCTGTACTAGCTACTGCTGGCCACGTTATTGCACATTTGATACCCAATTTCTGTGAGTATTCAAAACATGAATTTATGGAATTGAAAAAATGCCCATGACCCACCGATTGAGTAAGCCCAAAACCAAAGTAACTCCTTTTATGTCCTATTCCGAAAGCGCTTCCAATGGTTCCATTCTCCCCTTCTCTATTGATTGGTTTATATATTTACCACTTTGTATGTAGACATTACTCCCATATACGTTTGCAAAATAACGGAGGTACCAGGCGAATACAGTGGAAACTGCACCGCGTTTGGTATCTCTGATCGTTGCCGGCCAGTAACAACGGCAATTAATGTCCAAGGGCTTGTGCCGTGGTACTTCGTAACCCAATGCACAGATACAATCGTAACATAGATTAACTGCAATATAGACCTTCGGGGATGAACTCCACGGGGTAAAACGGGGGCTGACCGATACTCTCTGTAAAAGTCTTTGCAGTTGCGAGGGGGAGGATCGAAATTACGGAAACCTTCCGGCTTTTTGGTTATCCATCTATTATAACTATCCAGTGGTTCACCTTTCCGTGATTTGCAGCCCCCAGAATGCTAGGTTCGATTGTTTCACTCCCAGAAATACTGATACATTTCTCCTGCCCCATGTATAGTCTGCATATTCTTCTATCTTTTGTTCTCCATAGTGATTCTATTTGCCTTCGATTTTCGATATATCTCCAGGAACAAAAATTTAAATTTTACTGTCTCAACAAAATTTGAATTACATGGACATTCTGATGCTAATGTGGGAAAAATAGGATTTTAATATTTATGGAGAATTTCGTTAGTTACAATGACAAATTTTATAGGAAAAGCAATAGAAAATTGAGAATCCTGGGCTTCTTCTAGAGGAAAAATTTAAATTCTTGAATTCAATGTCACGTGGAATTTCCATTAACGAGTAAATTCCTGATATTAACAATCTTTATTTGTTTTGAAATCTTTATCTCTTATCCAATTATGACAAAGTCAATGGAATACATGACTTCCAGATCGTTAAATTTGCCGAGCATTAGTTGAAAATATCACTTATTAAAAACATCCAGAGGGCAGGAATTTATAAATGCGTATACTCTCCCGTAATCCACAACTCGCCCTTGGTACCGGTCGATAAACAACCTTTTCTCCTTTCTCAAACAAGAAATTCTTATTTCAATATTCTCTCTTATCTATGCGCACAAGATGCCATTATGGGGAGATGGAGGAGACGAGGCACTCCCAGGTAGAAGAGTGGCATTCTCGAGGAAACCGGGTGCCTCTTCCACTGGTCCCCGACGAACGAGTTATTATCTCTATCCAAATACTTATACTCGTCCCCAATCCCACACACCTGACACTGACAAATTCACTCGAGTCGAAATATTTCCAAATCTTCGAAACTATGAGACACGTTTCATCTCCTTCCACGGGATTTATTGGAATTGTTTTTGTATCCTCAAAAGATTAGAATAAGAGGGCTCAGTGAGTCAAATAAAATTGAAAAAAAAAGAAGTTAATCTTCATCGAAACGAAACTGCTTATAACCCACAGAAATCGGTGGCTCAAACTCCACAAAAATATATTTATGCTCCCCGAGTCTCCCTTCCCCTGAACTCAATTCACAGAAATAGTCCTGCATATTCGTAGGGTGGAGGAGCGAGTGGAGAGGAATCAACCGCAGGAGTCAAATAAAATTTATCGACATTCTTTTTATCCCTCTTCGGGTGAGCGAAAATTTACAGAGGGAATTTTCGGTTTAGGGTGGCTGACTAGACGTGAGAGAGTGAGCGAGAAGTTTCAACCTCACCCGCACTTCTGCGGTTATGAGAAGAACGCAAGAGTTGGTGAGATATAACACTCGAGTAGCTGGAGAATGTACGTCGCCGTGGTCTGCTACGCGCACACTTGAATCACATTTTTTTTTTTCTCTCCTCTCTCCATCCTCAATCACTCACCCTCACCCCCTTGCCCATCCGCCCACCTCGCCGATGCTTGCGACCTTCTGAGATGGAGGGAAAAAAAACCCCCAACTGCGCTTCGTCACCCTCAATGTTCAATTTCTCCGTCTCTAAATTCGCCTCACCCAGCACGTAATCCTCGATTTAAATTTGATGGTGTGTGTCGAATTTGACTGCACAGGGAGTATAAACGTTTTTTATACACTCCTCTTTCATTTAATCTACATAAATAAGATGAAAATCGTTTTAGGGGCTTTTGAATTGAAGTCAGGAAAATTCTCAATTGAACAAGATCAAGGGACGAAATTGACTTAACTTGTGTTTACATACATCAATCGTTATATTATTGAAACATTACTGAGATTTTGAGGGATTTTTCGCATTTCAGTATTTTTTTAAGAAAGTGACATTAACTTCTATATAAGATGTAAAAATTGTTAAATTGGAAGTCCCAATGGGAATTTAATGGAGCATTCCTCGACTTACTTGATTTTTTGGGATTTATATTAATTATTAATTCTCATAATTCGAATAATTGAGGTTCAATTTACCGCTTCCGTTCTAGAAAATTTACTATTTCAGCATTTGTTCATCAGATAAATTCGATTACTTTATTAATTAATTCCTCTTCCATTCAATCGCAATGAATATCCTTAATCTCCGGAAATTTCCATTCGAAAAAGATGAAGAGACCAAATTAATTTAACTCTACGATTTACACTTATAAACCGTTACACTATTCGGAACTCAGTGAGCCTTAAAACTCCCTAAAAATTCAATCAAGAATTCCTCAATTGCTTTGAACTTTCCCGATGTCTATAAATTCCCCGCAGTAATAATTGAAATGCTTTAAAGATACCAATTTTCGTTGATAGTTTTTTTCAAAGATTTTCAATTAAAATTTGTTTATTACTTTATCCGATTATTGACATCTAAATAATATTTTGATTTCACAAACGCACACGGAAAAGGAACCATCACAGCCAACGAATGTATTCAAATACGCTTGCATTAAATTTTTTTAAGTAATACGAAAATGGTGTGGCGTGCTTTTGCACTGAATCCCCTGAAATTCTTATTTGAGAAAAATCAAGGGACGAAATTGATTTGACTCGGGGGTATACACCCATAAACCGTAACACCATTCAGCACTGACTGAGCCCTGAAAGTCACGAGGGCGAGTAGTTAAGGATTTGAGTGGAGTATATCTCGCAACGAGTAGTTGCGTTTGGAGATGGTATATACGTATATTCCCCATTTCTCCAAAGGTGGGTCTCAGTCTCACACATACGTATATCCTCCAAGGCGTAGGCGGCCGTTTAACGCAGTAAATTTCGCGTGGAAGAAAAAAACCTCACGACCGAGAGAGGAGGTCCCCTTCCCCAAGTGGCCATGGCTCTTCCACAGTACGAGTCCCACGAGCCTTTTCTCTTTTCCTCTTGCCTCTTTTCCTTGAGCTACGCAGACCTACCACTCACTCACACCATTTGTTTTTCCCACCTCTCTTCCTCATCTTATACATTTTTACGTTGCCCATGTGTTGTCTTGTATTTTTTCCATTTCTCTCCCGTTTTCTCACGTCACGAGACGCTCGTCCATCGCAACCCAACGATCTTCACTTTCCCTCGTTTTTACTGCCTTCTTTCTCCACACCCTTACACACTCAATCTCCGTCTTTCTCTCTCTCGATATGCACTCTCATCCAATCGTTTTTTTCCTCCCCCATTTAATTCAGCCGCAAGCAGCACCATAATTTCCCCGAAGAAAAATCCCACCTCCCCATCTCACGCTCATGATGGTCTCACAAAGTTTTTTAGATTTGCTTCTCATCCCTTTTTTTATTTCCCTTCTTACCTTCAAACACGTCCACACGGCCTCGTAATCTCCCCCGGGTGCGCATGAATAATTACCGTTGGCCCGCTCCAAATCGGTGTAGCAACACCCGCCTTTCAATATACTTACGGAGGGATAAAAAAATGAGTGGACATCTCCCCCTCAATATACCCAGTATCATCCATAACATCTTGGGGTTTGGCTTACCTGGAAAATAAAAAGAAAGACATTTGGTTAGTGGTGGGTCCTCCAACGATCAGAGAAATTATTCAGAATAGAGTCATTGACGTGAAGCATTGAATTTTACCGATTTTTACAGATTCAAATACTACTGAGTAGGAAAAAAGTACCGATTATGAATTATTTATGTTATTTTGATGATTTCTGAATATTTCATCCGCTTATAAAATTTCCGAATAGAATGGAAAATTATTGTGATATGCAATTCATGAAAATGCACATTTCACTCATATTCTACTCGTTTCGTCCTTTAGCGGCGAAAAATCCAGTGGGTGAAATTAATTCTTCGTGTTTTCAAATTCACCACTCGAAATTCATTTGTGCCTTTAGAATCTACTGCAGTGGAAATAAAAATCCACGGGATTTGCAAATTCTGCTCGACCTACCGCATGCAAATTCATCGGGACCTGTGGTTGATGTTGATATGTATTTACAACATTCACCGAAATATAAAAATATAAACGATGTGGATTGTTCACAGTTCATGTTTTTTTTTAATGCATTTGAACTTTCGTCGGTGAAATTTTGTATTTATATTATCTCGGAGACTTCGTATGTAGATTGCACTGAAATTTATGCTATTAAATGTTTCCTACTATTTCCTGTCCTCACGTATACCCTTTCGGGTCTTTACGTATGTATCCTTCCCACCCCTCGACCCCGCTGTACCGCATTCGCCAAGGACCAAGGAAAAACCTCACCCTGAGGGGAAAACCTTGGCCAGGTACAGTCGTCCCTTTTACGAGACTACCAC